>JNHV02000545.1:0-14418 GCA_001691785.3 Amanita brunnescens Koide BX004
ATGTCACTGACAGTCTGACAGCGTACTTGGTCAAGTACAACTAAACACTGCCACTACTGGTACTACATATCTGATGATCTTGAGCATTCTTCGATAACGCGTCTTCACCATCATGCCAACCGCCAGCGGTACATTCAGCGCATTTGGCAACAACTTTCTCGGCACATTCCGTTGTCCGCTGGGGACGGTGAAGGTCACAGGCAAGCTCAGTCGCAGTGTCCCGAGAATCATCGTTTCCTCGGCTTCTGTCACCTACGATGATCCTTCTCAATTTTCCGGGATATATGATATCATCGTCAAGGTGCCTCCTTCCTTCGTAGGGACCACCACCATCGACCTCGTGTTTCTAAAAGATGCAGCAAACATTGTACTACACGTTACGGGCAGTCTGGACTATGTCCTCCCTGACAGATTGTCTGTTGCTGGATTTAGTACATGGACTCTCATCGGGGCTTGATCGCTGTGTAAGAGAAACCAGCCGGTGTGTCTGCTTTTTGTTGGCGTTCTGCATTGATCTGATTATCTGATCTAGGCTAGGTGCCGACTTGAAAGCATCAGTTGAGCTCAGTTGAGTCAGATTGTAGAAAACACAATAATTGGTGGCCGTGTCTCTCGGGTTCTCTTCCGGGGCGTGGGCACTCCGATTTCCCCATTCCAATCTAACAGCTATCCGATTTTCCAAACTTGCAAAGTTTTCAAGTGTCATCGCGATCCGACATGAGTCACAATGGCGGTCGGCTAGAACCGGCGCTTCATTTCCTCCATCTCGACTCATATCCCATTTCCCAAAAATTTCTCGCCTGGACAGTGTTATCACACCATTGTATCAAATTACAGATGTCGTCGTAGAACAATGTGCCGCACTCGAATTAGGGTCTTACGTACAGTTTCGGACCAGAGAAATAGAAAGACTGGCCGCATTATGAAGTCAGAAACGTAGCTACTCTGTCATCGTATGTATTCTGTTGATGTACCCATGTCAAGTTCCTCCCTGTGTAGTCGGTACAGTAAATTCGCTCACCCCATACATGCACGAGTATTCTCATTCTCAAACGTATTCATGATTACGTTCAATATTCAATATTCGTTCTGGTCGTCGCGAATGTACTTCCTTAGGCCCTGCACTGGCATGCGGTCAGCGGTGGTCATGTGGAAGCTACCATTCGGCGGCGTCCGCTCATTCCAAACTCTCAATCTGTCGCACAATGAGACGCGGATGTACTTTCTTCGTTGATCCTGACTTGACGGCAGTGCGTGCTTCTTCGCACGCGTCATATCATCAGTGCTTTAAGGGGCTCACGGAAATAGTACTCAGGTACGAGCCCGACAACATCGTATGACTACCCCTGTCACCATAAGATGTGTTCTTGCTGGATGGTAACAAATGCGCAGATAGTAACATGTGAGTTCAGTCGGATTCCCAGCGTTGTTAACCCTTTTCTTTTCTTTGCCCAAGTACTTCGATGCCGAAGTTAGGGGAAGCATGAAGCCAAGGGATCAAGAGTTGATTGGGGTCGTTTTGTGGTGTGTACGATGCAATCGATATCATTCATCAATGATCTCTATGGAATATGATACGATCGATACTATCGTTCACGGGGCTCGGCCATGTTGACGCCAAGGAATTTCCACACCGACGTTGCACCCGAAGCTGATGTCACCCGCGCACGTTTATTTTGTGCATTCAAGTTTCCATTGTTGGGGCTGACTTGTGCTATAGTATCGGACACGGTGTATACTGGCAAAAGGGCGCAACGATTGTCCAACGATCTCTCGCCATCGTGATCAGTAGTCATGGATGCCATGCAATGCATCTTTAAAAAATAATCACCTACGAGTTGTTCCGAGGCATCGAATGGGGATGGGAGACTTGTCATATTCAGGTCGTCGCGCTTCTCGGTCTCCCTCAGTACGCGGGAATCAGGTTTCAAACTGTTTCATAACTTGAGGGTCAAAACCAATGTCATGACGAACTAAAAGTAGAATGACACACGCTGAGCGGAAAAGTATAAATCTGCGTTGACTCCACGACCATCCCAGAGCTGGTCTCGTTCGCCTTGTGGGTAATCTATTAATGCTCTCAGGCTCATTCCACTTTCTGCTAACTGGCACTATCTATCCAGGACGCTAACATGTTATTCTTGCATGTATTGTTTTTCTTCCTCTTCAGCACTTCTGTGTTCGCCCTTCCTGGTAACGCTGAAAGCCGACTTATTGAACATGATGCTCCATCATCGTCGGACGAGGAATCCAATATCACAATACAAATACCTTGGCACGACGATAGAATCTTTGGTTACTGGATCCGCCGAAGTCATCTCGGCGGTTGCAATATTATTCAAATTGCTCGTCGCGATATATACCCTTGTACCGGACCAGAAAGGAGTCCGAATTGCCCCAAACCCTTGCTAAAATCCAATTATGGAGATCTCGTCGGGAGCTGGCACCCGCTGGATCGATTCTTTGACGAACATCGAAATTATGTCAGTCATCTACTGTAATTTGACAATCTTTCAAGTATCTCACATGTAGTGCTTTTCACAGATCGGACATGAGACAAGAATGGACCTTGATGCTACATTCGCAATAGATGGAGACAAGCTTACGATGACCGTCTTGCCCCCGTACAGGGACAGAAGCCGACGTAGATGAAATCTTTCGCACTACAGTCATGGACAGCGACAAAAGGCGCCAGTACGTTGCGCGCTGTTAGGGTTTAGCTTTCCTTCTTCTCTACCTTTAGAGCTTTGACTTTGGATCGTGGAGTCCATGATACAAGGGGCAAATCAAGCCAGCGAAATCTTCCCACTCGAATCCCATATCCTACGTAATACGCAAATTCTTCGCATTGAACATTCACATACGTACCAACCATTCTTGCATGTCATGACTTTCACGCCTCTTGACCTCTGTAATCAAGCAAGAGAATGAAATATGTCTTTATTGCCTTTATTCCCGCTCACCATCTTGTACGGCCGTGATGGTACTGTGTGAAGCAGCGAGAGGTCAGTTTGATGAAGATATAGGCTCCCGGTCTTCCACAGCTGGTTGACCGTTTTCGAGAAACATGGCATTGCATCTTCACTGAGACGTGGCTTCCGTTAACGTTTTCAGTGGTACGTCCCTCTTGCTCGCTTTCAAAGCAGAACAATTTCTTGAAGGAGTCTCATTTCTCCTGTACGTAGTCTACATTGCAGTAAATTCCACTAATCACAAGGGCGTCGTCTCGTGAGGCCGCACAACAAGTTTGACCCCAGATACCTGATTCTTCTCCAACCTCTCTAAAGCATCAGGAATACTGGCTAACCCGCCAGGAACAACTTCCACTTTATTTGGCTATGCGGAACAACACCAAGAGTCAGGCACATCAAACGCAAGCAAGTATATTATGGTACTCACCTTGATGGCGCCTTCTTCCAAAAGCTTAGTGAGATGCTTATACAATACCACGACGGCTTCATAATTCACATCTATGCCAACCAACCCAACAATAGAAATGATTTTCTTGTTTTCTGCCTTATTCTGAATCGACTCGGCCAGAACCACCAGGTGTTGCCCGTAGGGAGCGAGCAGATCATACACCATCTGACCCGTTTCGGTGTCCATCACCGTATCTATGGAGTAGTTCAAAGGCTTTCCTTTCAATACCTTGGTTATCTCGGCTGCGACATCTTTGTTGGACAGATGACGATCAATAATGTGGTCCGCTCCGAGTGATTTGAGGAAATCAACGTGCTTGTTTGAAGCGGTTGTGATGATAGTAAACCCAGCCAGCTTCGCGCACTGAATAGCTGTGATGCAAATCAGACGTCAAACATCGTAAGAATGATAGTGAGCAGAACATACCGAATTGACCAAGTGACGTAGATCCTCCGATGATGACAATAGCTTCTCCGGCAGACTTGTTCCGGCCTACGACAAGGGGGTTTGGGACGTTCAGACCATTGGGATGTTTATTGAACAATCCAGCGAAGGCCGTCACTATGCAGATGGGCAAGGTCGAGGCCTCGTCGTATGTGATATTAGCAGGAATCTAGCAGGGGAATTACGGTACATTTTTGCCCACAAATTCTTAGATTATTACTTACCTTGACGACGAATTGTGCTTGGAAGACGCCATACTGTTGGAATCCGGATCCGCCCCTCCTGTACCATCTAGTGGCCTGAGTTAAACTGCTGAAGGATTAGTATCGCTGTTCACAACTGGGACATTGTGTCTACTCACACTCGGTCGCCCACTGAAACGTTGGATACACCTTCACCAAGTTCTTCGACGTCGCCAGCAATATCACCGCCGAGGATGACGGGATAGCCCTCGACAAGAACATCGTACTTCCTAATCTTCCAGTCCATTGGGTTCAGCGCCGCTGACTGGATCTTGACGAGGACCTCGCCAGGGCCCGGCCTCGGCACATCTATCGTGTCGAGTTTGAAGGCGGCAAATTTTTCGGGAATAACAAGAGCTAGCTGCGTAGAAGGTGCCATGATATGCGTTCAGTTGTCGCTAATGCCTGCTTCTCAAGTGACAAGGGCTTTTTATATGTCGTGGCTTGCCATCGTAATCCTGATAACGGAACGTTTCCGAGACATGAACAGCTACAGAATTTGCGCCAACAGACGGATATAAATAACTCAGTCACGCATTTGACACCTCCCATGATCGGCCGGGACATTCTCCGGTGACTGAGTTCGTAATCAGCCTACGGATTTCAAGTGGGCTCCTACCATTCGATCGGATTTCGAATGGCCACTGTGCATTCTATCGGATTTCGAGTGGCTTCGAGTGGGCTACTGCGCCGTTCTATCGGATTTCGAGTGGGTCAGTGCCAACGTAGGCGAACACCGCAAACATCAATGACTCGAAACGCGCCAGCCTATGCGTCTTTTCGGCAAGGTTTCCGCTGTTGGGTAAAGGGATATGTGACGCGCCCATATTATTACAGACTGGTCGTGTGGATTATAATGTAGCTCACACTATGTCTGACAAAACACAAAATTAATCTTTCTCCCCCAGAAAATTTGGAGCCATTCCTCACTTCCAGAGCCAAGCGTCTTCAACCGTCGTATTAATTTCTAACAGGATATGGGCCCCGAGATCTACAGTTAGCCAGACTTGTCAGTATCAATCGGCCACATGCCATCGGAGATCATTGTCGCCGCATACAGGGACGCCCAATCAGCGTCAGGAGCCTCAGGGTCTCCCATTCAGACACGGCCGTTTTGGCATCGGACGAAATTATCGCAACTGCACACAAATCACATCAGACGATAACACTCGGACGAACTGGCCGATAGCCTTGCCGTCGACATTTCTCCCACTGAGCGAGTAGCAATGGCGCTTCAGTGCATGCGTCACCGATTATCCTTCGCAAATGTTCATTCTGGAACGGACGAGTTGATAATTTTGTAGTGACCATGACCCCCATAGGGCAAGCTTGCAAGAGCACTCGGATTGTGCAGGGTCACTCTGGAACCAGAGATTACGATTGCCACAACAGCGATAGGACCGACGGTCTCACCAGGTATTTCTCCAAAGTAGTAGATAAGCGTGCAGGGTCCAAACAAAAACTCACGATAATTACACGAGCGGCGTGGCCGACGGTTTCGCCAGGACATTCCTCCAAATTAATAAGTACTTCTCCATCATACCCGCAGTCGAGTCATGAGTGACTGTATTTCCCGTGGCGCATCGAATATCAATGACCACGCATATGAGCCAACGCTCTTGAATCAGTTGGAAAATCTTGCTAACATGGAACCTGAATCACGTCCCTCCACCGCACACCCTGCCGAGGAGTATTGCCACAAAGCCTTCAACAACCTCATAACACCAGGAGGCTCGTTCAGCAGCAAATAAGAAATAATTTTGTTCTGTTGTAAATATGGCTAGTACGAAATGACCGCGATCGTTTAATACCGGGCGAAGGGTGACGCGCCCGGGCAAGTGAAAACATTCAAGTTCTCATCGTTGAACTTTCTCTTCCGAGGGAAGAGAAGCCAAAGTGGAGCGGTATGGCTGTATAGAGTCCGCTGAGGTTCGCATTAGCCAAAACAGGTGGCCGCAGAGGCGTCGAAGGTGCAGGACACGTCGGATTCATCTTTGGTGGCAGGACGCGTTCAACGATGCGACGCGCTTGCACGTGATGTAGATAAGCCCGATTTGGAAATATGCATGCGAATAAATGGAACGTCCGTTGCTAGCAGACCATATATAAGTGTCGTCGTCCATCACGCCAAAAAGACTCTATTGGTCTGACTACTGGAGACTATACATTAGCAGCATTCGATCAAGGAGAGGTGTGGGTTCCGACGGCGGTGTGACACGCAAAGGTCAAGTCACGGACGAACAATGGAGGGCACTATCACACCGTAAAAGGACTCACAATGGGCTTGCATTGTAGGATGATACAGAGAGGAGAACAGCTGCTTGAGCCATTATTCAAAGATGGAAGCAGATAGAAAAAGAATAAAAAAATAAAAACATAGTAGCACACGAGATGGCAGTTGTAGTCCATAAGGATAATCAATCATATCGGGGATATATGGGTAGGTATTAGTCCGTCTTCTGTGATCGCTTATTCAGATCTTCCAAAGCCGCATGAGACCTAATATGCAACGCATTCTGATACGAATCGTGAATCCATAGCCGAGAAAAATGACTAGAACAAAGTAAAGGACCCACCTCCATGCTATACTTCCCTTTCCGCCCTGACGGCCCAACTTCTAACGTCTTGCCCGACAACACGAGTTCAAACTGCTCACGAGCTTCCTCTGTCTTGCCTTGGCAGCGCATCAACCGACCGTACTCGTAGTCTGGATTCCTCTTCAGTACAGCACGAATCGCACATGCCGAAAAACTCACGAGCATGATACACAATGTGGTGATCTAGCTCTATCTTGGGGCCATTCTCAAACACAAACTTGAACGCTGCGATGCTCTTGGATTCTGCTTCTTTCCTTGGGATACTTACCACTTCGTCCGAATCAATCTCCGCATCCGGGTCCTATATCGTAAAGTCTTAGTCAACCTCAAGCTCCGAAGAAAAGGAGAAAAAAGAGAGCCTCGAGACCCACCGGATAGGCAACATACCGCAAGCACACGCCCTCTAAAAACTTGGCCAAACAATAATCATCCCAGTACCCCACCCCATTGCCTTCATAATCCTTCTCTTTCAACTTTTTCCCCTT
The DNA here is from genome assembly GCA_001691785.3 of Amanita brunnescens Koide BX004. Taxonomy (NCBI): domain Eukaryota; kingdom Fungi; phylum Basidiomycota; class Agaricomycetes; order Agaricales; family Amanitaceae; genus Amanita; species Amanita brunnescens. Next base: position 7,189 of record JNHV02000545.1, read on the forward strand.
CTCACCTCCCCCCTCCGCACGCTTCACCTTCCCACCGCCCTCCCTGTACAGCTCCAGTTTATCCAGAGCCTGATACACCTCCGGCAACATCCGATCGGTAATCACTGATCGAGGCGCGTGAGAAATGGCGAGGAACATATACGCTACCTCGAGACAGGGAAGGATCAACCGGTTATTCTGCGACAAGAACTTGCGCGCTTTCCTAGCGACGAGTTTCTATCCAAACAGCCAACGCGTGAGTGAGGTAGAGCAATAGCCCAAGAAAAGACGAACCTCCAACGGAATCGACTTGCCCGCAATCTTCTGCCTCAGTCCTTGCACCTTCTGCATCGCCTTGATCGCCTCCTCCCTATCCCCCTCATCCCCGCTGTCCAACAAACACACCGCCATCCCATACGTATAAATACTCTTAGACCACGTCGATTCCGTCGCCATCACCTTCCAACACTCCAGCGACTCTTTCGTCTCCCACAACGCCAACCGTGCCAGCCCAATCTCCCATATAGAGATATGATGCAAGTTGCGGTACTGCGACTGCGCCTCCATCGCCTGCGTGTAGTACGCAATCGCTCGCCGCGGCTGCGAACAGCATAGCGAGATCCGCCCCGCACCGAAGAGGAAGAAAACACCCTTGGGGTACCGCTTGAGGTTCCAATCTAAGATTTTGCGCGCGATGGAGATGTCGACGCCCTCAAAGGTGATGCTGGAGAGGACCAGGTGGAAGATGAGAAGCGCCATGTCGCAGATGCATCGCCGCACGCCTTCCGCCTCTGTTCATGAGACGATTAGATAAGGGTTGTAGCGTGTCCGTATAGTAGCGGCGATAGTCACGAAACAGGAGCAATTGGGATCGCGTCAGCGTGGGTATTGGCCGCGGATATTAAAACGGGGAGGAAATGACGCACTCGTGCTCACACTCGGCTCGTTCCTCTCGGTCGACCACCCCCCTGCTTTCATTAAACTCTGGAGACCCAGCTGTCTGTCTCCTCTGTACCCGAATAGTTCAACGATAGTCTGTAACTTGGCAGGCATGAGCGAAAGAATGATGTTGGACATGCCGAGACCGAGGTATACGCCGGAGCGGAAATGACGATCTATGGTGGTATCTTCGGGTTCACCCCGCGCTCGAGCTTCACTGTCCATGGTATCAATGTATTGTCCTAAATTGCGGTATATGGTTATCATGGTGCGCATGTTGAGTCTGTGGCAGCATCGAGGCGTGGTGTTAGCACGGGGTTGTAATGTGTATTTATGAAAAGTATTTATGGAAAAATTAGAGGAGTAACGTACGCTTCTTTAATAAACGCTAGCCAGTCGCCCGAGTAGACGATACCGAGCAGAGACTGCAACGAGGAGTGTGAGAAGAGGTTGAACTGGGACAAAGTGTCTACTTGCCTTCTCAAAGAGAGATTCAGCATAAACTAGCTCAGAGTGACGCTCAACAGGTGTCATGGACCTAATATGGGTCACTGGACTATTGAGTGCCGAGACGAGGGACCCAAGAAATGACTGTTTTTTGCGGTGAATGCCTGCAATATAGTTGCCACGGCGCGTATGTGTGATGCCGGCAAGTATGTCCTATCCACGTCTTCGTTCAGAGCTTGACCCCTAATAGGGCGCGGATGCGAAACGCACCTCGTCCGCATACGACATCAAGGCCTTGACACACTGTATGAGTCCGTACCCCGTCGCAAAATAAAGACGTTCTCTGCCCAAGGGTCAAACCGGTCAGTACCACTAGAATATAGAATACATTGGGACAAGCATGCCCCTTACTTGGTCTCGTCGCTCGTGTGGCAGTATTCCTCTGATTCGAGCATGTGCGAGCTGAGAAAGGCCTCGAGGGCGTATTGCACGCCGGGGAGATCATCGAGAGCCTCATCCGGGTTGTAGGGGTTCCTGACCGCTGGGGCATCACTGAGGGCGAACAGGGGTTTCCAGGACGGGTCTCGCACGGCACCTGCAAGGGGCACAGATGAACCGTTGGAAGTGGGGGGCGCCTGGGTCGTCGCCAACATTGTGGAGAGGCTCAGGGCAGCGGTGAGAGCTAGGTGATGTTATGTAAATTACTTCCGATACGCGATCATGACTTGACATCCGCACGCGGTTTTGGCACAGCCGCCGGTTGCCACACATGTACACGTCTTCCAGCTGTTATGTATTACCAACAATATTTTCAGATTCTTTACATTCTTAGAAGTTAGCAAGCAACGAATGACTTTCCACTTCGCTGCTCCTTCTAAATGCAGTAAGTTTTTCAATTCAAATGACGTGACACGTGGCCAAATACCCATGTGGATGAATTTTTATTCGCTCCCGCAAGCCCGGCTGCCAAACATTTGAGGCTCTCAAGGGCTGGGCGCCATCCGGTTGCAATGAAGATACTCACCACTCTAGTCGATGCCTATCAACTGAGATGCAGACACTCAAGCATCAGTACTTATCTCTTGATTATCGACGGTTTGACGCCCGTCCTCATTCTTCATCATGGGAAAACTACTTAAATAACTACCAAAATGCCGTCGCTCTTGCTCGCAACTGCTAAATTACATATGAGCTAAGTCTGAACGAAGGACTGAAGCATCTAGAAGGCACCTACGTAGACTTGTCTTGGACGATAGATATTAAAGCGAAACTACGTTTGACGTCAATATTCACCGCACCCACGAAGCCACAAACCACCAATGCGATGGCCTAGTATAGCAACCCAGTTATTGCGATAGTATTATTCCTTCCCGACACTCGGATAGTTTGTTTGATCATATCAGAGCCACTCACAACTGCAAAGGTCCCGTAGAGCATCCTAGCGTATGATATTGCAAGCGGTGCCCCCATGGAGAACGAACAGAAGCCGTTGAAATGCGGTGTTTCAAAGTTGACAATGTATTAGAAGTGCCGGGAATCCAGGCAAGAGGGCGGAATTTCGGAATAACCTTAAAACGCAGTTATATTGACGGAATGCTAGATAGCACGGTCAATTGATTGTTACGATGCTGACCGAGGCAGTTGACATAAAACCATTTTTACTCAATGTCCTATACGTTCTCGGGCTTTTACGTCCTCGTCTGGCTCTCCTCTCATCTTCACTATTTGACGGAAAAAATAAAATGTAAGTTGACCATCTTTCATTCGAACCACCATTACATCGAGACGGTGGCCAATCTCTATGAAAGCCTGTGAAGTCTATAAGGCACCTCAAAGACCGTAAAATTGGGTAGATAACTGACACCTGGTGCCCTGTACCAGGTACCAGCGAAGCGCTCCGCGTGAAAGCTTTGTATCTGGGTATTTGGGCCTCCAAATATAGGATTCATAATGAACATATCAATAAGACGGGGAAGCCGTATCAGGGCAACATCATTAACGTATTGTTCAGGTGTATCCTGTGATATTGTGAGATACACTCGAAAATTAGTACTATTTGGCCGACCTCTTCTGGTGCCCGGATCCAAGTACCCTCACAGTATCGACAGAGAGCGTTGTGTGTAACAGCGATAGGGTTGATCCTGTCAAGTGCGCGCATCCCCAGGCGGTCGGATCGAACAGCATAATGGAGCCGTCCAAGTGTTTTCCAGACCATCATCACATCATTACGGTGACTTTTCGGGAGAGCCTGCGGAGTCCAATAAGATACCTCAAAGGTTGTAAAATAGCAAATCACTGACGGATGGCATCCGACGCCAGGTACCTATCAGATGATCCCGATTTTCGGAAGTCAGGAGAGTATATTCCCAAATCACTTGCCACGGCACTTCCCCCATAGTATGGAAGACTATTATGCCCATTCCGCTTTTATCCGGTGGCAATAGTATATGCATGACATCGTTATGACGATCGTAACCCACATCCTGCAGACTGGGTGAGATACACCTAAATTTGGTTGAGAGTCAGTAATATTGCACTGACAGTTGTTGGTTCCCGGTACCAGAGACCGGCATATAATTCAATATTGCTGAGCGACAGCGTCTGGTGAGGCAACGGCCCGGGGAGACGATTGAAATAATGGCCCAAGCTATCCGGCACCGAGATCGGCTCATGGGACTCTTTGCCCTTTTGAAGAGTAGAAAAAGTGGCGGTGTCTTCAGGCTCCTGGACCAGAGAAAAGTGGGGACTATGCGGGACCTGGATGGCTGGGGAGTCGTTTGGAGTAACAGGAAGAGAGATCACGGAAGTGCCAAGCAAAGAGAAAAGCAACACATGCACGAACAACATAGTTGGGTAGAGGAGACCAGCTCTGTGGAGCAGGAGAACAAGCACAGGGTTTTATACGCAAAAGTTTGCAGCCCGAGACATTGCCGTTTGCTACGGCAACAGGGAGTGATATGGAATACGCATCATGATGAAAGATCAAAGCCAATTGCAAGGTAAAGACCGTTGATAGCGATGGTAATGTTTTCTGCCCATTGCTTACCCATCGCTGCTCAACTGCACGCCCCGCTTGCACCCTGTCACACCCAGGTAAGCTGTTTTTGACGTTGCTGACCCACCACCTGCCTCGTTCGCCCTCTCACCGTTCAACCGTACCCCGCCGCATCTACCGCATCCACCCGACGTAAAAACTGGTTCTGAAGTTGCTGACCCGTTCAACCACGTCCCGTTGCACCCCACTGCACCACGCCGCGTACGCTAGACCCTCACGCATCCCCTCTCGCCTGAGGTGAGCCACAGTGAGCCACAACAACTGACTTTGGCGTTTCTGACCCACCCCCACTCCGCCGCTCAATTGCACCCCGTCGCACCCCGCAGTACCCTCTTCGCCCCTCCGCGTCCCTCCGCACTTTACCGCGCGCCAGGTAAGCCGCATGAACCCAGATCCGTTTGAAGCTCGCTGTTCACCACCTTCAACTATTCGGCCATCACTTGCCTCTCGCACACGTTAATTTAATCATTTTTCTGCACTCGCAACTTGTCGATATTCGGTTTCAACCTCTGTCTCTCACCGCGCAAACGTTCGTCCATTTCCACTCATATTTCCATTTTCTACGACTRTCATGTATTAGTACCTAGTGTATCTACGCTTGTAATTGCTATAGGTAGATTACAATTAGTTTGCATCCTGCACAGCTTGTGGAAACAGAAACTTTTGATTCTACTGTGTCCAGACTCAGAACTTGATCGTGATGGGGGCTATGCGGTATCTGGATGGCTGGGGAGCTATGCTAGAAGGCATCTACGTGGACTTGTCTTGGACGATAAAKCGAAACTACGTTCGGCATCCTTGAATATTCAGTACACAACAAGGCCAAAACTACCAATGCGATGACCCGGCATAGCAACCCCGTTATTGCGATAGTGTTATTCAGGCTCCCGCGACACTTGGATGGGTTTGTATCGTACCAGAACCACCCACAACTTCGAAGGTCCGTAGAACTTATTGAAGTATGATATTACAAGCAGTGCCCCATTTCGACGAAATGTTAGATATCACGGTCAATTGACTTTCACGATGCTGACCGAGGCAGTCAACATGAATGTATTTAATGTTCTGAACGTCGTGGGTCTGGCCCTCCTATCATCATCAATTTTTGACGGTCAATATGAAATGCAAGCATTCCATCTATACTTCGAATCACCAATTGATCGAGACGGCATTCAACTTTCATCTTAGCCTGTGAAGTCTATAAGGCACCTCGAAGAYTGTAAAATTGGGTAGATAACTGACAGTTGGCACCCTGAACCAGATACCGACGAGCCGCCCCTGATGAAAATGAATCTTGGGACTTGGGACTCCAAGCTTAGCACTCATAATGTGAACATCAACATGATTGCCAGGCGAGATCACGAGAATATCATTAACGTATTCTTCAAGCGTACCCTGTGATATTGTGAGATACACTCGAAAATTAGCACTATTTGGCCGACCTGGTTTGGTGCCCGGACCCACATACCCTCACAATACCATGAGAGATCGTTGAGTGGAACAGTGATAGGGTTCATCTTATCAGGCGCGCGCATGTCCTGGAGGTTTGATGGAACAAAATAATGGAGTCGTTTGGCATTTGTTCCTGAGACTATCTCTTCCCAGACCGTTATCACATCGCTACGAAAATCATTTGGTAAAGCCTGCAGAGTCCAATAAGATACGTCAAAGTTTGTAAAATTGCAGATCACTGACGAATGGCATCCGACGCCAGGTGCCCACGAGACGATGCCGATTTTCGGAAGTCAGGAGAGTATATTGCAGAATCACTTCCGCAGGCACGTTGCTCATACTATGAAAGACTATTATGCCTATTCCATGTTTATCTGGTGGCACTAGTATCTGCATGATATCGTTACGAAGATCATAAGCCACATCCTGTGGACTAGGTGAGATACACGGAAATTTGGTTGAAAGTCAGGAACTTGAATGTTGCACTAACATTTGTTGGTTCCCGGTACCAGAGACCACAATATAATTCAATTTTGTTGAGCAACAGTGTCTGCGGAGGCCCGGGGGAAGTAAAATCAATGAGGGTGTGCAAGCTATCCGGCACCAAGATTGGCTCGTTCGACTCTTCGCCCCCGTCTTGACCATAATGAACATAGACATTTGGCTTGCTATGCGGCACCTGGATCGGAGGCCAAAGGGGGCTATGCAGCGGGGTATGCGGTGGGGTATATGGCAGGGCATGTGGCGGTGGCAGGGAGGATTGAACATGAAGAGGTTCAGACGACACCTGGATGGCTGGGGAGTCGCTCGGGATAACAGGAAGGGACATCACGGAAGTGCCAAGCAAAGAGAACAGCAACACATGCACGGACAACATAGTTGGGTAAAGGAGACCAGCTCTATGGAGTAGAAGAACAAGCACGGGGTTTTTTATGCTAGCAAAAGCCTGCAAAAGCTCGCAGCCGAGTCATTGCCGTTTGCATCATGATTGATATGTTACACGGAGGCAGAACCGAGAAGCGCGACCTTGAGTCACGGTGAGGTCACTAAGCACTGTCACATTCAATGTTGCGACGCCAATTACAGCACGACCTCTATACTGAGGCACGTTGAACGGAAATAAGGTGTCCGTGACATTAAAAATGTATCAGAAGCGCAGGTGAATCCAGGCAAGAGGGGGGAATGGTAGAACAACGTTGAACCATTTCAACGAAATGCCATTAGATAGCACGGTAAATTGACTTTCRTGATGCGAGGCAGTCGACATGAAGCTATATTTACTCAAACGTTGTCTGGCTCTTCCATCATTGGGGCTTCTTGACGGTCAACACGAAATGCGAGTCTTCCGAGTATGATTT
>JNHV02000546.1:0-14393 GCA_001691785.3 Amanita brunnescens Koide BX004
ACGAAGAAGCGCGCCTTTCGCTTTGATAAAGTTATTCAATGCCTAATTGAATATGATCAAATCGTAAATGTCAAACCGTCGAGCATATGGCCATCACCAGGACGATTGTTCAGGCACTGACAATCGTTGTTCGGGGCTGGGAGGTTTCTCCAGATAGAACAAAAACTTGTGCTGGAAGTTGATCAGTCATTGAGGTTCCGACTCGACACGGACTTCAATAAGCGCTTCTTGTTCCACGACATGGAGCGCAAAATTAGGTAAGTGCTGCTCCCCTACCAGAGACATCATCAGAACCGGGATGGAGAGCGCGCAACAAGACGTAACGGATTTCGACTCCAAGGATGTTGCACATATACAACGCACCTTCTCTCATCTGCTTATCAAGGAACGGTAATGAATCCTACACGATTCGAGGCGACGTTGAAGTCGTCATTGTCTGTGTCCATGTCCATCCCATCGTCCAAGACTATAAAAGCGCCGTGAATGGGGGTCGCTGCGGCGCAGTAAAAGGTGATATGGGCTTACTATCGGCGCCGTCCCGGGTCACACGATTGGGCATGTGTCGATGTGGCAAAGGGCGAGTATTCTTGGTAAGAGCGTTCATTGACCAGGCAAGGCTTGCTTCCACGCATGTGACCCGTTAGGCAGTTCGGGCCTGTTGGCGCTGTTGCAGCGGTAATAGTAGTTCTGACTAGGTGTCTTGTTATATATTGCCTTTCCTCGAATTCAGACGACTGTCTCGCGTCCGCGCCACGTGTTTTGTTCCCATCATTCTCTCACGCCGTGTTAGTGCTTTGAAACCCGGATCATCAGTACGTTTCATTATCGTCCTCGGCCCGACGCTCCACTGAGCTACGATGACAAGGCTCCATGAGCTTGGACATTGATGTTAGAAGTAATTATTATCAATCCTGACACTGTTTTGAACTACTACCATCCAAACGAAAGATGGAGATCTTGCCTTTGCGGGGCGAATCCATCGATTGCAACGGGGGTAGCTGTCGCGGAGAGTCGCGGCCAATTTTCCGATGATCCTTGATACTCTGAATTAGTACCTGGCAACGATCACCATAACTTGATATGTCTTCATCTTTGTATTTTGAATTGATCAAGTTCTCACCTGTTCTCACTCGACGTCATCACATCGGATGCTGACACGAAATGAAAGTTTTATGCACGCATAGACTTTGAAACCCGAACTGGGTTGCAAAGATTTACTATAAATTATGCAACGCATGTCTCCAAATCTCGAGCCGGTCTCCATCTTCATCTTTTCAGCCTCAATTTCTAACCTCCACGAGTACGTTGATGAACATTGTACTCTAGTCGATTACTGAAATGTTCTCCGTTGGCTCAAAAGGATATCGACCATGTTAATATTTTTCTGCGCGTTGCTCGTGATCTCAATGCTCGGTTCCTCTGCCATAGCCAACCCACAGCCTCTTCTAAACAACGATAACCCCCTCCTGACAAAGGGTTTCTGGACTTTGGCCGGAACCTCAATAGAAGGTGCTACTCAATCATGGACCAACTCCTGGCTTCTCGATTTTGTTATTCAATTCAAAGGCGATCCAGGAAACTGGGTTGTTCGAAAACTAGACATAGGCAGAATTCATCGTTCTATAAAATTTGGCCCTAAGGGTTCGTTGGTGGAGTACAAGGCATTTGAGACAAAAAGCAACGTGGTGGAACCTATTGAAGATAATATACCCATCGACAAATGGCCAGAACGTCTTAAGGACACGAAGTGGATTCGATCGCCGGAGATTTTGGGCAATGTCAGTGATAGGCGTCATAATCTAAAAATCTTGACTCAATCCTTTACAGAGCCAGTCGGGACCAAAAGACCACTTCAATGACATGATACATATTACAACGGAGGGTGGCGATATGTATGTAACCTTCTCTTCACGGGACAGTGAGACCTGGGGGGCGCAGAAACTATACAAGATTACTGAAGGGGAGGTAGTAAAAGTCCCGAAAGACTTTACTATATAATCGGCGGAGTTGTGATATGATGATGATCAGACTCGTAGGACAGCTTCCGTGTCGGCGTTGCCCTTGGACCGCATATCTGTATCATTTAAYATTTTAAATGAATATGCAAGCGTGTAACCATTATATTACGTTGACATTTGTTCTGGCTTGTTCGCGTGTACATCGACAGGCCGTTGTTTGGAGAATCCATTTACACCATTGATGGCAAAAACTGCGATCACTCCAAATGTATTTTGATCCTGGATCCCAACGATGGCACCAGGGGCTGCCAGTGGTAACGAGGAGTGGGAGAGGAAGAACTTGCCCGCAGTAGCCGAGATAGGGACTGATGAAGATACGTTGTAGGAGGTTGTAGGACCGGAAGGAGGGGCAGCATGAGTGCCGGAAAATCACGGTGGAGAAGGCGGGTGATGGTGCGAGAGGACCAGGGCTGAGAGGGCGGTGAATGATGCACGACAACTAGGGCGGAGATGGTGCTTGATGGTGCTTAAAAATCACGGCAGAGGAGGTGCGCAATGGCGCACGAAAACCACGGCTGAGCGGGCAGGTGATGGTGCTAGAAAACCGCGGTGGTCCGGTGGAGCGGGCGCAAGACAGTAGAGGGAAACCACGGCGGGAGGGCGTACGACGGTGCTGGAGATGCTCAATCAATTACGACATACTTGCGTGGTAGCAGAAACACATGATCGAGCAATCTAGTCGCTGGTGAAAGGCAGATGAAAATATAAGGGCGCATACAGACTACGGATAATATGATTAATATTGCGTTGGYAGGCGGCGTGGCATGATCTTGACGTGGTAGGTCACGCGGCGTTACCCGCTGCATCACTGTCCGTTTTCCTCTTATACTAATAGATGGGACGCTGCGAATATGTTCAATTCTTAGTCTCGTTCCCAGACGTTTGGGGCAGCGGATAGATCCGAGCGGAGCGTGAAGCGGGGGCAAAGTTTCTGRCGAGACTTTTGAGCACGACGCTATTCAGAGCTGTTGGGACGAAAAGCTTCAAGAGGCTTCCAATGGAAACAATAGCGAACCGTTGACCGGGTGATGTTTCCACACAGTCAAACTCCCTCTGCTTCTACTATGCATGTTGGCGAGGCTCCACCACTGTTTTGGCCTCCCCGTGCACGTCCGGCCTCTAGGCCTCCAACGAGGTCGTCTCCACCACCTCGATCTTTTGCGGGTCCCAACAGCTTGAACGAGGCCCCGCCAGTGCTTGTTAATCTAGCTCTCTTCCCATAGCATAGCTCCGTCACTACGGCGGTGCGCTTGGCGATACTCATGCGTATCCAGACTACGCTTCCGTGGTGATCTAACGTCTTCCTCCACGTCAAGGACAGCCGAGGTCATCGCTTAAGCTCGCTTAAGGCGTGGAAGACAAGTTCTCTCATCATCTCTCACTCGGCGTCATCACATCAGATGCTGACACGGAATGAATGTTTTATGTAGGCATGGTAATAGACCACAAAACCCGAACTGGGTTGCAAACATTACTATGAATTATTTAACCATTGGCCCTCTCCAAATCTCGAGCCGGTCTCCATCTTCATCTTTTCAGCCTCAATAATCTCCGCGAGTAAGTTCAAGTTCATGGACATTATACTCTAGTTGATCGCTGAAATGTTCTCCGTTAACTCAAAAGGATATCGACCATGTTAACGGATTTCTACGCGTTTCTCGTGATCTCAATGCTCGGTTCTTCTGCCATAGCCATGCCAGAGCTTCTTCTAGGCAACAAAGACTACCGCCTGACAACCGGTCTCTGGACTCTGTCCGGAACTTTAGAACCAGGTCTTACTCCATTATGGACCGACTCCTGGGACCTCGATTATGTTATTCGATTCAAAGGCGATCACCCATTCCAGGTTGAAAAAGTAGACATAGGCAGAATTGTGCGTTCTCTGAAATATGGCGCTAAGGATTCATTGGTGGAGTACGCGGCATTGAAGAAAAAAAGCGAAGTGGTGGGTATTGTTAAAGAGGATGTGCCCGTTGAAGAATGGCCAGCAAACCTGAGGGACACAAAGTGGATTCGATTGCCGAATATTTTGGGCCTTGTCAGTGATAGCATCATAATTTGGAAATCTTGACTCAATCCCTTATGCGCTTTACAGCATCAGTCGGGCCCAACCGTACAGTTCAATGACATGATACATATTACATCGGAGGGTGGCAAGTTGTATGTAACCTTCTCCTTACGGGAGGCTACGACCTGCGAGGCTCAGGAAGTGTACAAAATTACTCAAGAGTTGGCTAAGGACCCGGAAGCTGTAGCGAAACGCTTTATCATATAATCGGCGGAGTTGCGATATGATAGGACATGATGATGATCAGACACGTAGGATAGCTTCCATGTCGGCGTTGCCCTTTGAAAGCCCTTGAACCGCACATCTGCATCATTTTAATATTTTAAAATGGATATGCAAGCGTGTAACCATAATATTACGTTGACAGTTGTTCTCGTTTGTTCTCGTGTGCATCAACAGACTGTCATTTTGAGAATCCATCCATTTACATCATTTTGATGGCAAACAAGAACTGCAACCACTCCAAATGTATCTTGATGCCGGATCTCAACGATGACGCTGCCAGTGCTTACGATGAGTGGGAGAGGAAGAGCTCGTCCGCAGTAGCCGAGATGGCGACTGATGAAGATACGTTGTAGCAGCACGAGTGCTGGAAAATCACAGTGGAGAAGGCGGGTGGTGGTGCGAGAGGACCAGGGCGGAGAGGGCGGTGAATGATGCACGAAAACTAGAGCGGAGAGGGTGCTTGATGGTGCTTGAAAATCACGGCAGAGGAGGTGCTTGATGGTGCACGAAAACCACGGCGGACCGGGCAGGCAATGGTGCTGGAAAACCGCGGTGGAGCGGGCGCAAGACGGTAGAGGGAAACCACGGCGGAGAGGGCGCACGATGGTGCTGAAAATGCCCAATTACTACGACGTACTTGCGTGGCACCAGTGTTGGCATGGACCAAGACTGGTACCAGAAACACATGATCGGGTAATTTAGGGACTCGTCAGTGGTGAAGAAAAATCAGAGGCAGATGAAAATGCGGGTGCGTACAGACTATGGATAATATGATCGCGTTGGGAGGCGGCGTGATATGATCTCTGTCCTTTTTCCTCTCATAGCAGCCCGCCTAATAGACGGGACGCCGCGAATATGGGAAAGCTGAAGAGTTGTGCGGAAGCTCTCTCCTCATATTCGACGTACACTCGAATGGAAGCCATCCCCTTTGAACTTTTGTTATCAGCCTTTCGGTTCCCTGTACTCTTTTAGCTGTTCATTCGTTAAATTGCTATCATCGCTCCGTAACGCAATGATTCGGCGATGCGCAAGTTTCTTAAGCATGACAAGCCGAARACGCAGCGGTCACCGGAGCCGCAACCACATATGTATGTAGTCGGGGCAGGAATCGGAGCTGCAATCCGAGTGCCTACTCTATCTCGTTTCGAGGCCGGTTACTGATGGTACTTGTCTTTTTGCAGCAATTGATAGAAACGTCACGATAGCGACAGGCATGTTATGCAACGATGCTATAACAGCCCTTGATCTGTCTGTTCGGACTAACACAATATGCAAGTTTCGTAAAAACAGAGACTCGGATGGAAAGGTATCACTGTAATAGCAATCCCTTTCCTCGATAAGTACGATATCCGGGTACAAATTCATTAGCTACATATTGGTACATCTATCAATACCATGCTCAAGTCCGAGCTAAATAATTCTACCCCCCTCTGTATCCAAGAAAGTCATATGGTATACACAATTCATCACATCACAGCTCGGGCGCCTTCCTAGGCTGCACCAACCGTATCCCCCCCGATGCACCCGCCAACGGATTATGCGGATCCGCATCCCCCTCGCCGTCCCCCTCCGTATCATGGTCCAACTCTGTGCCCGCCCCACTCCGCCCCTGCTGCCACAGGCTCACCCTCTCTTCCTTATCGCTATCCACGCTCGACGACCTCGGATACCGCTTCCCGCCAATCCCCAACGACCGCAACCGGTCCCTCGCCCTCGCCATCTCCTTCTGCCTCTCCACCTCCTCRTCGTCCCACACCACCTCGCTCGACGCCGTATCCGTCACAGACGGAAACGTCATCAACGTGCCGTCTTCGGAAATTCGTGAATCGCGTGGCGGTATCAGCGCCGACCCCGACGGGAGCCCGGGCGTCGAATTAGGCGTGACGAACCGCGTGTTGAACGACGTGGGAGGCGCGCTCATCGATTTACCGGAAGCTGCGTCTGGCGGTGGGAGCAACACCGTCTTGGTTGTTTGCTTGGGCTTGATCGCTTCGCCCCCGATTTCGATCAGGTTGAGCAGCTCCTCCGGGCTGTCGATTATCACGAGATCGCCTTCCGATGGGGCGCGAGCGTCTTGTTGGGAGGACGACGACAGCTGGGAGGTCTGCGCTGCCGCCGTAGTCGTTGTGATAGGCGGTCCGTGTGCCGCTCGGAAATCGTGCGTCGCCCGGTTGTCGCCGGTTCCCGGTCTGTTGTACTGGTGCACGACATCTTTGTCGCCGAATTTTATTGTGGTTCGTTTAGGCGAGGATTGCCKTATGGGTGCAGTTTGGGACTGCGTAGAGGCGGGTATGGATTTGGCTGATGAGGCGTCGTCTTTGGGAACGGGCGCGTCATAGAGTTGATGTCGTACTAGGCCGCTCAGGGGATCGCCCAGAGGCAATCCATGCACTGGACTGGTAGTGCGATCGTGTTCCGAGACCCAAGAGAGGGCGGTAGGGTCGTACGGGCCCGTAGGTCTTGTACGATATTTTGACTTTGAGCTACTTTGGCTTGCACGCCGTGCGCTGCGAGCCCTGATGATACTGCCAACGGCTCCAAAGGAACCACGTAAAGTGTCCATCCCCGGATCCTCTATACCAGTCAGGCTCTTTTCATCCGCCGCTTCCGTACGGGCACGGGCCATCTGTAATAGCATCGTCGAACGCCTGTCGAGCTTTATTGCCAAGTTGTTCGGATCAATCTTGGACATCTGTAGAATAGTGATTCCGACGCAGATGACGAGAAAGCCCATGACGAGCGTGACGATCTGCGAGGCGCTCGATTGAAGACCCTTGTATAGAACCTGAGAGGGTTGTAAGGAGGAGATTSGAATCGTGCGAGGACAGCCTTACAATTGTCGTAACCATTGAAAAGAATGTGACTGTAGGACGTTAGCGTCGTTTACTTGTTAGAATAGGCATAAACTTGCAAATGACGTAATAAGTGGGCGTAACTGATGATACGGATTAGTGGGATTGAATGTGCGACAATCTTGTTGACATTACCCATTGCTAGAAAAACCATTAGTATTAGCATAATTCAGGTCTTGCCAAGTTACGAACCGGTATTGAAAAGTGCCAATGCTACATTCAAGTAATACACCTCTGTTACTACGGCGGATGAGATCGATTGAACTCGAGTCAGTCAGAATATACTCACGCAGAGTGATGACCACGAAACCCAATAAGAAATATATGAACCAATGCTTAAACTGCGGTGACGCCAGTCATCAAGGTTCTCCAAATCRATAATTTGGACGTACTTGATTATCTCCGAATGCAGTTGTTACAATAGCTGCTCCCAATCCAGTCGTCACGCTAACCGATATACCGCCGATCATACTGCACACTAGGATATACCAGATCATCAGTTTCTTGCCGTATCTACCGGCGCGCGCATTAGACCTTGTTGATGAAGATGGACGAGCAAACGTACTTGGGCCCAAAGTAGAAGATGATCGTCAGAGAGGCGGCGATCAAGACCGAACCGTASGCAAGGAATCCGGGGGCCAAAAACATCTTCTGGAACTGCGTGATTTGCCCAACAGACTGTTCTTGGGGACCTTGTAGAAAATTGTCAGATGATGACGAATGCGGTACCGGGATAGACATGAATACCATTGAGGGCGATAATGACGGAGCCAAGCTAAGGGGAAAAAGCCGGTTTGACAAGCGTAATGGAAAGGCACGGAAGCGGAGCTTACTAAACATAGCGCACAGCCTAACCACCCGAAGAACGTAAGCTTTTCGTTGAGGAATATGGACGACAGCATAGCGCAGACGACGACGGACAGTGCGCCTAGTGGCGTCTGAAGTTGCGGTTAGTCGACCCCRGTCACAATTGAGCGGACAACGTACGACGACGATCGCTTCCACAAATGCATATGCTGAAGGGCAAGGGGTCAAAAAGCCAGATATGTTAGCGAATGTATGCCGCACGCACCTGCAAAATTACACAGCTCCCCCGTAATCATCACTCGAACCAAAAGTCAGATCCGGAGCAAGGGAGAGTACACGACATACTGCTCATTCCTATCCACCATAGCGGCTACAAGGCCGTCAGTCGCCGTACATAGCGAAGCCTCAGCAACGCAATTACTCACCGACTTGAGGTATGCAACACCCTCCCCTGCCACTCCGCCCGCCTGCGAGCGCAGCAAGCCCTTTTTCTTGAACACGAAGCTCGAGCCGATGAGCAGACCGCTGCAGATGGCGAGAACGATGCCGACGACCTGCGTTGTCAAAGGGCGAAAGAGTCAGCAAGTGATGACGGTGAAGTGACGGCAGGATCCGTAGCGAGCGGCGCACCTTGAGGTTTTTGGAAACGGAAAGAGAGGCTGCTGCTGATGTTGAGGATGCGGCTGCCGATGACGAAGAGGTTGCCGACGCCGTTGAGGACGTCGAGGACATGGTCGTACGAATAATGGATTGGCGGACTGGAGCCCTGGATCTCGTGTTACCTGTTTTGGTGCTGCGTGGGGCCAGTGGACACAGCCGCTTACCGGCCCGTCGCAAGTTCGAACGTTCATCCACCGCAGCAGCGCACGCTTACAATAGTCGATCAACGCGGACGGATGCTATCTATCGAACCAGATTTTTATCACCGGCAGCACAGCATAAGAAATCGCCGCAAGATACTTTTGTTGCACAAGACAATTACATTGGAGTGATAAACTTTCAATAATAGCATAATAAACTACACAACCGCCGAGCCAACATCCATCAGACAGACGCTCAGCTCGCTGGTTACCGCAACCATCCAACGCAACGCGCCAGAACAGCCGCAAAACCAAACGTCCTCGAGGCCACAAGAGCCATGTTCTCAGTTATACGAGCGAGCGCGGTGGTCATCGAGTGGATGTGAAGATTGCGGCATTTGTAAAAATGCGAGACTCGGTCAGTTTCTGTAAAACAGATCCTGTTCGAGTATGTTCTAAAGAAACAGTAATCCTGTGCGCGTGCTATATATACAAATTTACATGGTCCGTGCGCACATCTCAGCACGTGATGTGCCAGCGGTTTGCCGAGTTGCCGACCCGGATGACACGTACTACCGCACATGCAGCTGATTCTTTGTCAAGTCGCTGACTCGCAGACTATATAACTATACACTTGTATGCGGTATGCTTGAATGAAAAAAAAAAGAAATGTATTGCTCAGAGCGCTCAGAACCGCTCATCGGGATCATCAAACCCCTCAACC
Organism: Amanita brunnescens Koide BX004; assembly: GCA_001691785.3. Lineage (NCBI taxonomy): Eukaryota > Fungi > Basidiomycota > Agaricomycetes > Agaricales > Amanitaceae > Amanita > Amanita brunnescens. The sequence goes on from JNHV02000546.1 coordinate 9,495, forward strand.
GTAGCGTTCCACTTCCACCTCCCGTCCAAAAATCCGTTGGCAGTGTCTTCTAATACTATCTCGTTGCGTTTCTGCACGTACACCTGTATCCRTCGATAAGCATACCCTGTCAATCCGATGCAATGGAAAAACGTACMGTCTTGTCGGTGACCCTCTGTCGAAGACTTGGAATAGCCTCTGGCTCAATGGCCGTTTCCAGCAATTCAGAAAGGTCTTCAACCGCTTTCTCAAGGTCCCTAGCAGCCATATCAACACCCACGTCATCGACCACAATTCGTGGCCTTGCTCACCTCTGATTATCCTCAAACAAGTCCTTCTCGTTGCCCTTGGCCAAGTAATAGGCCATCGCATATGTCCACTTGAGCGTCATCCTGCACTTCTCAACCTCCTCGACGGCCTTTTTCATAAACTGAACTTCAATCCACGTCAACGTCGACGTGATCTGCATATCTTCCATCTTCTTCTCAGTCTTGGCATACAAATCACGCGAAAGTTTGGCAGATTGCTCGTGATTCGCCCAGCGATTGTAGTACTGCAAGTGAAACAATCAGTTATGCGTGAGATCACGAAAACACAAAAAAAAAACGAACATGTAAGTATCGCTCAAGAGACGCGCGGCTGCGGCTCTGAGAATCTCTRGCGTCAACTCCCGCTTTCTCGTCGTATCGGTTGCAGCTATACCACGCCGTCCCGTGTTCGCTCCACGGGCCTATCATCTCATTAGTTAGACACTACRCGTCACAAGTAATGCAAACTACTCACCCATACATACCCAACAAAACTCATGCTTGCACTTTTTGCACGTCATATGACTATAAAGGCAACAATCAGCCAACCAATACACCAATCGAAACGAAGCAAACACCTACTTGCACCCTCCGTTCTTCTCAATCGTACTCTGACAGTTACTGCACTCCTTCGTATTACTCTTGATCCAGTTCGCAGTCTCACTATCGTCGCGACACTTCCTACATCTTCGCAACAGCGCACACGACCGGCCTATGATCATCTTCAATCGCACACCCAAAACAAAACTTGTGCTCCTTCGCCGCCAGCCCCAACGTCGGCCCCGCCTCTTTCGGACTATCAAGCCCAGGCACACCCCGCGCGCCGCACGACACAGTCGGCACAACCGTCGTCAAGCTAAACTTGGACGCCGCAGACGGGCACGACACCGTGTTCGTGCAGCCCGGGTACGGGCAGTACTTGAGCTCCTTTTTCGACCCCACAAAGTTGCGCACGAGCAACTCCTGAAACCGCGTCCAGATCTGCGCATTTTCCTTTTGCTCCTCCGCGTCCGTCGAGAGGAGCAGAATATCGCGGACAAACGGGTCCGGCGCCGCCAACTGACACCCCTCCGCCATGCACCGCACCACGTGTTCGCCTTCGTCCCGTATCTTGGATACCAAGTACATGTTCCAGCACGTGGTGCAGAACGCGTGGCCGCAGTCGAGCGAGAGCGTCGTGATGTTGGCCGAGTCGTCGTAGCATATGGCGCAGGTAAAGGGTTCCCCCGGTTTAGGGGTGTTCTTGATATACCTCGGCGTGGCATGCAACAGGGATGGAGAACGCGCTACGGGCGAGGTCGCAGAGGCTTTCGGACTGCTCAGCCCAAGCAGTCTGCTTGCCGTAGACCTCGTCGGACGCCGCGAGGTGGAGGTGGACGAGCCGCTGGATCTGACCGGGTTTTGCGTTTGCGCGCTCTGTGGCTGGGGCAGATTGATGGACGCCTCGACGAGAACCTTGGATGGGTTATCCATGTATTTCTCAATCAAGCGCTCCTTGTTCCACGACATATGTCGCAAAAGGAGGGTGGCGGTGCTTCCCTGCGAGAGACATCGTCAGCACAAGCGTAGAGCGCGCGAAACAAAGGGCCATCATAACTTACCTCGACCCCAAGGATGTTGCAGATATACTCCACGTCCTCCCGCATCTGCTTCTCGACGTCGCCCTGGCTCAAAGAACGGTAGTCAATCTCGTACGACTTGTGCATCGTCTTTGGGGCGACCTTGAAGTCGTCGCCGTCTGCGTCCATATCCATATCGTCGTCAGAGACTACAAAAAGCGCCGTGAATGGGGGTCGTCTGCACCGCGATAAAGGGTGGCGTGGGCTTACCGTCGTCGTCGTCCTGGGTCGCATCGAACATTTCATCGTCGTAGTATTCCTCGTCTGAGTATTCGTAGTCTGAAGACATGGAGATAAGGGTTGTGGATGTTGAAAGGCGCGCTGTTCTTGGTAAGACGCTACGTTGACTCGGGACAATCATAAATGGACTCCGGGCACGTGACCCCCTGGCGTTCAGGCTCGAGACAAAAAGACACAAAGTTCCCCGTTTTGAGCATCTACTTCAAGCCAGAAAGGACCGCGATATCATGCTCTCCCGAGTCCGTGGCAAAGTTCTTTTTAACACTACTCCAATGAGCCTTATCCCTACGCCAAGCTACACGCTCAATTAATAGTATATCCTCCATTAGGAGTCTGTATCACAATCGCCTTGGCAGCATCCCCATCTACTCACACGCGCCCAAACACCCTCCGCCGCACAACGCCCGGCAATTCTCAAAAGGCCTCCCGGGTATGCGACTCGCGATTACTATTCCCCGAGCCGTTGGCATGTAAGTCACCGTTTAAGCAGTACAGGGATCTGACGCTACGCCATGAATGATATATATGAACCAATGGACAAACCCAGCAGCGCTCCCGGTATTTCTCAACTGCCATAAACTAGGAGCTCTCAGAGATGGGGGCCAAACGAAGTATCGCAACAACCAAGTCTTCAATCTTTAACTGAAAGCTATGATGACCCATGCGCCTGCCAGCCTCACCATCGTCTCGTATATGACAGTCATCGTATAGCCGAGGAATTTCTGGCTACATATAGCAATGCGGACGCGTCATCGTGCCGAGAGATAATCGCATTCAAGAGTTAACAATTTCATCGTGTTGATACATCATATATACGTCGTCCTCTAACTCTAGGTAGTACATGGTCACTTCTCAATCACGAGTACTGCATAGGAATCCGAAGAAGGGCCTAAGACGGTGGAGTCAACATCGCCACTATTGTTTCCATTGGAGGTCGACTAGAAGGCTTTCGTTTCCAACAGTTCTGAATGACATTCCATGTATCATCTTCCATTCTGGGATTTTCTAACCGGTCCGGGAGTACTCCCTCGATGACGAGCCGCAGAGCTTGCAGCTTAGTCTTCCCATGGAAAGGAACAGCATCAAAGAATATCTGGGCAGGACATGGCTTAATGTACGGAGTATGTTTTGGAAAACCTCAAACGCACCGTATAATAAAGGCAACCGAAAGCATACACATCTGTTTTCTGTGTTTTAACCATATGTTGCTCATTCTCACCATCGTGCGATCCCACACAGTCGAAACGACAACACGTGGTGCATATACCAAACAGTTCTGGAGCAGCAAAATTAAACATCAACGATCTTGTTGATTGTGTAACAGTCATTTCCGAATGTCGAGTTGATCCGAAATCAATGATTTGGCAGTGAAACTCAGAATCAAGTAGCACATTGCCCTGGTGACTGAGGAATGAGCTGATTAAGAATACATTGAAAAACTTACCCCATGTAAGTCACCATGAACCATTCCTTCAGAGTGAATGTACTGAACACCATCAGCTACCTCCAACATCTAGCAGATATTAGTGATATCATTTAAGCCTCTGAATTTCAACACCTTACCAGCCTTTGTATTTCATTGACTTGGACAGCCTGTGCATACCTCTTTCTCCAGTGACTTAATGTTCCATCTTTCATAAATGGAGAAACAAGGAATAGCTGCTCAGAATGTTCCCTAGTGTCTTTGTATATTCCCAAGAAAGGAAGTATAAACTGATGATGTGAGAGAGATTGCCAAGTGAGTGCTTCTACATAGAAATCTTTCTTGACTGAATCCTTTGCAAACCGTTTACATTCAGAAGTTGGAAATGAAAACCCATGCACTCCTGGATGATGACTCACTGGACGAAGCATTTTCAATGCAACTAATTGTCCACCATATCTAGCCCGGAACACTCTTCCAAACCGTCCCACAGCAATGGGTTCAATATGATCTGTCTCAATTGTACTAGTGATGAATAGAGAGTTAGGTGCCACATCAGGTTTTGACACTAGCTTCAACATCAGCTTTCTGGCCTTTCTCTTTGCATCTTGAACACTGGTATTTGTGAGGCTACCTTTCTCCAAGAGCTAAAGGAAGTAAATTGTACCAGATTGAGCAGCAAAAAGAAAACTGAACATACATGGAGGAGAAAATCAAGTAATAACTCAGCCTCTGAAGTATTCTCCATGCCAGAGGCAACAATAGCAGCAGGAAGATTCAACATTTCACAGATAAGTAAAAGGATGTTGTCATCAACAGTTAGGCMTGCAACTGTCCCTCTCTAGCAGCTGTCATTAGTTGTAGCACATTGATCCCATAAAGGTCCATACCTCMGCAAGTGTTGCCATTAACAAGTAGAGTGATACTGCATGTGATGTTTCATCAAAATGATATTGACCAAAGCAATCTGAATCACATAGAAAGTCAAAAAGAGGTGTTCTTAGTATATGCATGCAGAGAATATCAAAAAGGAATGAAAAGATATGGTCAGGCTTACTCCACTTAGAGAGTCAGCCCACTGGCATCACATGCATGTGCACAGTGCAAACATAGATGTCCAGTGAATATACTATGTGTTGGGAAAGCGGCTGCGCAGGATGCGGTGCTCAGTGAGTAGGAGAAATACTCACGGAAGGTTGTTATGGGGAAGTCTTCAAGGAGCTGAGGCTCAACAGGACGCAGGCGAAAAAGCATCCTGGGGCCCAGGAGAGGGCCCAGGAGGAGGACCACCACGACGAGGGGGCATTCAATACTGTGAAGGTAGGCGTGT
>JNHV02000547.1:0-14343 GCA_001691785.3 Amanita brunnescens Koide BX004
TCGGCGTGAGCAATGCAGCAATGTGGTAGTAGACGAGGGCGGGCGGGCGTCCAATGGGTGTTGAGTCAATTGCAATCCACCTCAAGCACGTCCAAACAAAGACCCCGGCGCGCCCGGCGCTTCCACCTCCGCTGGCCCCGCCGGATGACGTCGGTGCCATGTGGTCGTCGACGACGGACTTGGCATTCCACAGACTGCGCCCAATGAGTAAGCTCCTGGCTGCGCTTCGACCGTGCATAACGTGATCTATTGTCAATGTCTTCATCCATATTCGGTTAGTCCCAGAACAGCCTTCTCCCATCCAGTCATGGTCCCGACACTCCTTTTCCCACTCTTTGCGGCGCTCCTGACTCTCAGCATCGCATTTCCTCACGATCGTTCCTCCCTTTCTTCTCGCCACAACCGCCTGGCCCACCGTGCCGAGCTAGTCGAGCCACGCAGTGTGTCAAAACGGTGCCAGAATCGCAATAGTGTCAAAAATGATACAGCCGTATGTCACAGTTCCCGCCGGACCTCCCMATCATGACCTTGTCGACTTTAGAGCCATGTCATCAGTGTTGCTTCGGGAGCGGGTCTCATTAAAGCCACGTCCTCAGCATGTGGGCCATCAGGAGCAACGAGTTGGTCACTATTTGTTATCCATTTTCGGCAAAGTCCGATCTTTATTTATAGAAGAGACCACATCGGCTTCGGGCCCTAATGGAAACATCTACTGGTTGAACTGTGGCATCACCGATGAAGATGATACCGAGGACAGCAAGGGCTGGAACCCTCCTAACGTCACAATTGGGGAGCTGGTCTACCTTGACTTGCAGGATGTCATCACGCAACCCAACAACATATACCAGCTATGTGCTTCTTACGTACCCCTATTTGAGAAATACGGCAAGATGTACGGCATCCCTCCGATCTTGATGGCTGCCTTCGCTATGCAAGAAAGCTCATGCAATCCTGATGCCGTCGGAGAAGGCGGCGAACAAGGCCTCATGCAAATTAGCAAGGATAAATGTGGCGGTGCACCCGACGGTAACTGCAGAGATCCGGTTAGTATCGTTGAACTGTAGTCTGATCGTATGTATTGAGTGRAGGCTTCCAGGACTTTAACATCCATACGGCAACTAAATTCTTTTACGATCTCTTGGCCAGCAATAATGGGAACGCCCTTCTCAGCTTTGGCTCGTACAATGGTTGGTTTATGGGAATGACGCTTGTAAGTTTCGCCTTGTTCACCGTGACTGTTGTGATGTTCTATAATGGCCGTTGATAGGCGGACGCGACAGCTGCGGCCACATCAAGTTGCTGTCACTGCCAAAACAACCTTGCTTAGTGAGTATTGCGTCCTTGTCATTAGCTTTTCTGATCCCGGGTTTAGCATYCATGGGATCGTCAATGCAGGACTTCTAGGGATTGATTCCCATTCTCTCACKCCTCCTAAAGTATTTGACAATCTGGCCGTCTGTGGCGCATAAATGGAGACCTCAAATTATTTTTTATTCTTTAGTCATTCTTTTGTCGTGTCTTTCTTTTGTATCAGAGCAGCTAGGCTGTTAATTCTAYCTTCATTACCTGGTGTACCTAAATTAACAGGCGTGGGAAGGGCGCGACTGGATATAGCCCATCAGAAGATTAATATTACCAGACATGAGCGACATATCTTCTGCCTCCGCATCTCCGGCCTCGACAAACTCGACCTTGCCATCGTCAGTTCCATCTCCAGACCTGAAAACTCTGAAAATAGACGGTTGCGTTGTGACGGAACAGGCCAAAGCCGAGGCCGCAGAGTTAAAGGCTCGCGCAAATAAGGCATTCACCAGTCTGTGCTTTGTTTCAACGTTGACGTTGAACCTATTTAATCTTTACGTTTGTCTCCTCGTTCAACTCAAGGCAATGATCTTTCAACCGCTATACAACTTTATAGCGATTCCATCGAGAAAAATCCAAATGAACCTACTGTCTGGTGTAATCGTGCCTATGCACGTATGAAACTGGAAGAATTTGGCTATGCTCTCAATGATGCCAGTGAGGTCTGCTCACCGAGCTTCATTCCCGCTTTTGTCGAGTCTGCTTCCTAGGTCAAGCGATCCAGTTGGATCCCAAGTATGCGAAAGCGTACTATCGGTGCRTTTATTTTTGTTGATTGGAATATGTAATTACATGTACTGATTAGCATTCTGCAGACGCGCAACGTGCTACCTCCAGATCCTCAAACCCCAAGCGGCTGTCCTTGATTTCAAAAAAGCCATCGGCTTGGAACCTAACAATGAGACTGTCAAATCTCAGCTGGTATCAACTCAAAAGTTGATACGGAGAATCGAATTTGAAAAGGTTAGCTGATACCCGTTGCGTGTAATTTCTGTTCCTTAACTAAGGGTCACAAGGCAATTGAAATGGAAGAGGAGAAGAACCCTGTTGATCGATGCCGAGAAATAATAGCCGAGAGTAGGTTGTCTATATACACAATTGATAGGCGACGACGATAATGACGTACTTTAGGTGGGTGTGAAGTCGAAAAGACGTATACCGGTCCGAAATTATTGTTCGAGGACGGAAAGTATTCAATCACAATTCAATTTATCAAAGATACGATCCAGTGGTTTAAAGATGGGAAAACTCTGCCTAAACGCTATGTGTGGGAGATAGTACTGGGTGCCTATGAGGAATTTATGAAAGAGGAGAGCTTGGTGAACATCGACATTCCTGACAACATAACGATCGATATCATTGGTGATGTTCATGGTCATTAGTTTCAATACCGACTCACGAGCTTTGACTGACCTTTTTTCAAAGGCCAATTCTATGATTTACTCCATCTATTCTCTTTGACCGGAGAGCCAAGTGAAAGACATTATCTGCTGATGAATGGCGACCTCGTCGATCGAGGTTCTTGGTCGGTAGAAGTCATTCTTACTGCATTTGCATATAAATGTCAGTTGCGTATGAGGGCAATATTTGACGGTGCACTGATCTTCTGGCATAGGGCTATATCCAAAATATATGTATATTAATCGAGGTAATCACGAAGCGAAGGAGATGAACCGGGCGTATGGTTTCGAAGGAGAAACCAAGCAGAAGCACGGAGAGCAGTCGTACAAGGTATGATGCTCGCATTTGCTTTTTAAAAGCGTAGCTAAGTCGTGTCAGCTTTTCGCTCACGTATTCACGGCATGTAAGTTTCTCGTGTGTTCATTTCGCGGAACATATTCTGATTGTACCAGTACCATTGGCGACCTTGGTGAGCGCTACGAAGCCACCAAGGACGAAGTCGCCATCGGACATTCTCTCAGAAGAGGGATTAAGACGATATTTCGTTGTGCATGGTGGCTTATTCAGTCAAGATGATGTCACGTTGGAGGATGTCCGAAAAATACAACGCGTGGGGCGGCAGCCTGGTACAGAGGGTCTGATGTGTAAGTTGCAATTATCCCTTGTAATGCTGACGCTAAGGCGATCATCATTAGGCGAGGTATGGAACATGGTCAACACTGTCTTGCGGTTGCAATAACTTGCCTACAGCTACTATGGACGGATCCACAATTTCTTCCGGGTCGTGGACCGAGTAAACGGGTCAGTAGTAAGTTTTTGGGCTGTCAATAGCCTCAGATTAGTCTTCAGGGCGTTGGAATTGCCTTTGGCCCTGATGTGACAAAAAGATGGTGTACGCTCAATGGCGTGTCGGCAGTTATCCGAAGCCATGAAGTTCGACATGGCAAGCATTTTCACCAATCGCAAGGTTACCTCTGAGGAAGCTGACCTCCGCCATAGATGGATACCAAGTAGAGCACGAAGGATTATGCATAACTGTATGTTGGACTTGGTCATTGATAAGTCTAGCAGAAACTAACAGGTTTGTAAAGGTATTCTCAGCACCCAATTACGTCGACCAGGCTGGCAACAAGGGAGCATTTGTGAGTGTATACGATATTGACCACGTATATCGTATTAACCCTTTGTAGGTACGCGTAGATTCGAGTGGCGAGAAAGAGTTCAAGCAATTTGAGGCGTCTCCGCATCCACCGATGAAGCCAATGGCGTATGCTGGTGGGCTGATGATGATGTAAGGGTAGACTACAGTAGTATAGCACGCGCGTGACTTGACCTCTACTGTCATACTCCTCTACCAAAGTGCCATCATGGACAAAACAAAAACCAAGCTGGCTGCTTTCTTCGAAAGAGATGACGAAGACTCTTCGTTCCCAGTGCGACGGACAGAGTTACTTCTCCTCCACTTGACACTTACCCTTCGCTTCTCATGAACCTAGCAAAAACCAGTGGACGACGCCAAAGTCTCGCAATATACTTCTGGGAAAGTCCGCAAATCTCGCAGGGAGAAGGAGCAAGAGGCGGCAGAGGCTAAGAAACGAGAAGAGGAGGCGAATGCGGCCAAGGCTTATGCTGAATTCTTGGATGCGTTCGAAGGAGAGGATGTGAGTCGGAAGAAGACGGGTTCCATGTTCGTCAAGTCATCGGCGGACGGGGCAAGAGTTGCGTACAACCCGAGCAAAGCGCTTGACAGGCCCTCGCAAGCGTTGGAGCGGGTATGTTGCTTTATTCCTTGTATAATCCAATGCGTTCATGTTTTATGCTACTAGTCGCCCTCTCCTCCTCCGGCGGCGCCAAAGCCAAAGGGGAAGCGTGCGATGGATGTATTCTTAGAGGAAATCAAGAGGTATGGTTCTATCTGGTTCGTTACAGTATATCATTGTTAACAGGCTGCTAGGGATCAAGCAGAACGCGAGGCTCGCTTCTCTCGTCAAGGTAGATAAAGAAATCTTTCGAATATTGTATAGATTGCTCAACATCCAAAGCTCATGGCCAGGGCAAGTCTGTCACTGCGATGGCCGGTAAGTACGCTGTCAAGTGAGTGATGCAGATACTCATGAATTGCCACGTGCAGCTTACGAGGGGCAAAGCGGCAGTAAAGATCGCGGTGATCCTCAGGTAATAATACAGTTATCAAAATGTCATGTGCTCATGCGCATATAGACGTCGAATCTATTCGTCGCCAACCTTCCGGCAAATGTTACTGAGCAATCTTTGGGCCAATTTTTTGCCCGATGTGGGCCTGTTGGATCGGTGAATTCCATTCCTATACCTACGCCATAGCAGACACCTGACAATAAACACAACAGGTTAAAGTTATGTGGCCGCGAGGGGACGGTACTAGTGGCCCAGGGGCCGACATGACTGCCTCGAGGCGTAACCGAAATGCCGGTCTCAGCGGATTTGTCTCCTTCATGAAAAGAAAGGACGCTGAAAAGGCATTGCGGGAATATGATGGTTACGATTGGGGTGGTTCCGTCTTGCGAGTTGGTTGGAGTAAAGCGGTGCCAATAGCTGCAAAGCCAATGTTTGGTGCGTTTTCATATTAAGCTGTAAGTACCGAGTCTCAACGCACACTGTAGTTGTCAACACTTCCAAAAAGGATAGTTATAGCAGGAGCCGCAGTCGAAGTCGCTCTAGAGACCGTCGCCGCTCTCGGTCGCGCGACAGATACCAGTCACGACGCTCGCGCAGTTCGTCGTACGACAGTCGTAGTCGGTCCCCGTCACGCCTAAGATCCTACAGCAAATCGCATCGCCATTATTCCAGAAGTCGCTCTCGCAGACGCCACTCTCGGAGCCCGAACCCTAATGAAGAAGCAGAGGCTGTGACAGACGTCTTTATCAGAGCCGTCGCTGCAGAAGTCAAGGGTCATGGGAAGAAGTATGAAAACAGTTTGAAGGAACGCGAGAGCAACAATCCCAAATATTCCTTCATGCTCAAGAAGAATGTTTGTGATGTGATCTACTTTGCAGACAGACATCTTACAGTCATTCTCCAGCACCGTCGCCATGCCTTCTACAAAGGTTTGATCGAGTCCGAAAGGGACTTGGAACCTGAATTTGACGATGAGGTCTGTAACAAATTCCACGTTTTATTTGCTTAGTTTCATTGTCTGTTCAGGGGTATAATTCGGTCTATTCCACAGACACGGCAGAAGAAACTGAGCGCGAACGAGTTCAGAAGACACATTTGGGGAAGCTTGCTCAGAAGCGGTTTGAAGCTATGTTACGATCTCTCTCTGGAAAGAGAGGCGAAATGGCAAGATGCATGACCTTTTGCCTGGAGCATGCTGAAGCTGCCCCTGAGGTCAGTAGTCTTTCACAGGAGTTTGGTGATATACATTCAAAATATTTGTGCTCCTAGGTGGTTGATATCATCCTTGCTTCTCTCCTTGTGGATGGGACAGCCGTGCCGCGCAAAGTTGCCCGCCTCCACCTTATATGCGATATATTGCACAATTCAGCTGCATCGGTACCTAGTGCCTGGAAGTTCCGCCAGGAGTTTCAATCCCGACTGGGGATTGTATTTGATCATCTCTCGAACATCTATCATTCCTTCCCGGGAAGGATAACGGCGGAGACGTTCAAAAAACAAATAACGTCTGTTGTGGATATCTGGGAAGATTGGATCGTCTTTCCACCAGATTTCACATCTGAACTGCGTGCCAGGCTTGATGGAGCCACCATGGAGACGGAGAAGAAACTTGAAGAGGTGATGACGACGGCACAAAAGACCACGGAGAGCTTTACTTCTCGGTTTAAGTCCAGTAGTTTTCAGCTGGCCACGGAGCCCGCCATAACAGAGGTATTAGCGTCTGGTGCTACCGCGGAGGATGGAGAACCTATGGAAATGGACAGTGACGGCGAAAAAGCTTCGGCCGACGGGGAGCCATTCGACGATGTTGATGGGGTGCCAGTGGAGGATGTTGATGGCGAACCAGTTGATGACGTGGATGGCATCCCCATCAACGAGGATGTTGACGGAGAACCTATCGAGGATATCGACGGTATCCCCTTTAAGGACATCGATGGAGCACCAATGGAGGACTCGTAATAATATTTTTGCACTCGTATCGTCACTTAAATAACCCGGGAATGATGATTAATTTCATACGACATATATTCTAAGCAGGCATTACTGTTTTGGATGCATAAATTTGCGCGTTTTGTCCGTCCGTCCGTCCTGTCTAACCAATATACTTTTATTTTCGGCGATGCGAACGGCTTCCGCTTGAGGCCATCTCTAAAATAGCTTCTTTTGCCGCTTCAACGTTAGACTCAGTTCCTGAAGAAAATGCATCAGTAGTCAGAGTTGATGAGCAAATTCAACATACCAATAATGACGATCGTGGTGTCTTCCTTGCTAACTGTGATGTCAGCGCCTGTTTCATTACGAAGCCGGGTGACATTTGAGCCTTTGACTCCCACTATGCGAGGGAAAAGACTGCGATCAGGTAGGGTGAGGAAACCGACGTGCGACATGGCCTTGGCATGTTGCACCGCCTCTTCTATCAAAGCTTTCGCGCGTTCTAGGGCTGCTGGATCGCGGGATTTGAGCGTCCAAATTGCATCGCCTTCTTCCACGTCTTGGTGATTTAAAATAACCACCCATTGTGGCTCAGGGACAGCTGCTTCCGCGGTGTCATCAATACGCGCGGACGCAAGGGCACTGGGTGGTTTTGACGGCAACCCTGACTTGCTTGGCTGTGCCGATTGCTCGACCTGGACTCCAAAGGACCGGAGATTCCGAAAGAATGAACCTTGCTGGCTGATAGCATGGTGATATCTCAAAGGCACGGTGACACTGTCCGTGATTTCCGCAGCAGTAGATCTCACTTGACCCTGTACGATATGAGATGGAAAAATTAATGCATGCTGTAACGGAACTCACCTTTAGGATGTCAATTGCCGCCTTGCAAGCGGCACGAGATCCCGTCACCTTTACGACGTCAGCGGGATCAACCTCGGCAAATTCCGCGGTGTTTTCAGCTTCTCCAACTTGGTGGTAAGACCGAGATCCAGGAAATTGAACCTGCGCCCCCGTATTTGACTGGATTTCGTTAAGATTTTGGCCGCCGCGGCCAATTAGCGCCCGATGTTGTGAAGCAGGGATATCAACGGCCAAAACTACACGGTCGCGCAATGATGCGGCAATCTTTTCCAGCTCTGCTTGCAACTTGACTACCAGCTGCGGTTCACCCCGAAGTTTAACTTCATCTGATGGATCATCTTGGCGAGGGCTGGGAGCAAGTAAGCGTTTGGCTACTACTCTCAAGATATCACGTACAATCGGATAAGGCCAGCTTGTTGCTTCGAATCAGTGGGCCCGCCACAATTGGTTATAAGGTCGCGGAGCCCTTGTCCACCTCCACCGATGATTGTGCGATGGTACTTGTTCTCAATGAAAAGAACGGCAGTGGTTTCCTCCTTGACTTGCTCGGCAATAGCAAGAATAGTTGCTTTGGCAGCAGCGATAGCATCCTTGTCACCGCGAACGGTCACGCTGACCACCTCGCCACGCTCGCCGTCCTTGTCGACGTCGATCTGGGCTCCCGTCATGTCCTTGATTTCATTGATAGAAGCGCCGCTCTTGCCCAGAACTCGGGCGACGGATCGCTTGGGTATAGTAAATTTGAGGACGAGGTTAGATTCTTTCTCATATTGGTAGGCCTGTTCGGATGGTCTCTTTAACTTCTAAATGCACTAAAGGAGGAGTGATCATACATCAATCAATTCCGACCTTGCGCTTGCGACGCCTTTCTTGCCGCCTTTGACCAAAACTTCGTCAGGTTTGAGCTGCTCACGAGTCTTGCCCTCAGCACCCTCAGATGATCGGGGGAAAGTGATTTTGACTCCATATTTTTCCTCCAGCCTAATGACATATTTCCCGCCATGTCCAATGAGGGAAGCATGGAATTGGTTCGGAATCTTGAGAATTTCTGATGTTTCGTCGCTCTTGAACCCTCAATCAGTTATTAAGAAAAGTAAGAAGAAGAATCAATTCACAAGCCTTTCAACCTGCGCTTGGATCCGTTTCTTTGCTTCTTCGACGTTCTCCTTACGGCCTGTGATCTAACAATAGAGAATAAGAGGAGGTCATCGAGCTTATAAATGATATACCTTGATCTTCGACTTCTGGTGGACCGTTTTCTTCCTTTTACTACTTTCCTTCTCCTTCTCTTCAACCTCGTCATAGAAGTCGATCTTCACGGCAAGTTGATCACGGAGCCTGTTAACGCCAACGCCGTGGGTACCAACTACACGTCCGACATACTCCTTCTCGATCTCAAATTCGGTTACCTTGCTTCATCATCAACACAATGGGAAGTTATTACAGAGATGTCCACATACGTAGCTGCTGACAATTTCATCGTTTTTGGCATCCTCGACAATCTTGAGAATATCTTTGACGGCTCTATTGACATCCGAAGTAATTCCGCGCACAAGTATAACATCTTCGTTGTCTGGAATGCCTGCATCAGCACCGACCTTGATCGAAAGAGCTTTGTCTTCCCCAATGATGCTAATTGAACAAAGATGATTGAATCGTTAATTCRTAAAACTTGATGCTTACGCGTTGAGAGTTGTGCCACCAGGGCCAAGAACAGCTTCGTGCCAGCGTTTCTCGACAGGTACTGATTGACTGCTGACATCAGCAGCGTCTTTCGCCATCTTCAAAAGCTCGTTCTTTACATCGTCAAGATGCTTATTCTTGTCGTCCGGAGAAGGTGAGGCCAAGGGTGATTGAGGGTCATAAACCAGAAGGACTGTAGACTGCTCGGCAGCCTCTGGCGGAAAGAAGATAAGAATATTGTGTGTGTCATGAAATTGCTTAATTCTGTTGTCGTTGAGTGCCATAACGGATAAGCGTAGTAATAACTCACTTCTTGGCGTTCTTGCCAGTGATAACTCGATGAAGCAGCCAGTCAATCAAAACCTCTTGGGTTGCGCCATTAAGTTTGCCAAGCATTCCAGAAATCTCCCGAATCGTTGCATCAACGGCCGGCTTGTCTCCAATAAGAACAATGTTGAGACCTTGCCCCTCGTCAACAGCGGTACGTGACGGAAAGTGAACCGATACGCCAGGATTAGTGGCTTCCAGAGCTTTTGCATAGTGGGTCCGAGCCATATATGTCAGAAGTTGTTGCGACGTAGCAGGCGGCCCGTGGAGGGGGAATTCGTGAATGTGCTTCGAGTTCGCTTGTTCCATTACTGCAGCGAGACCGCCTGGCAAGTCTACACTTTGTCCCCACACTGTGATTTCCTCGCTTGGCTCGTCAAACCCAGGAACAATGATGGAACATTTGCTTTTGACCATGACCTCTTCCGCTGCCTTGCCGGGAAGGAGACGATGCTGGCGTTTGGGGATCGTCAACTTGACAGAGGTAAGAACGCCGTTGAATCCTTCAATAGTAGCCTTAATCGCCTCGATAACACGGCCGACAGCTTCGCGATCACCATGAACAGTGACTTCGCGAGTTGTTTCATTAAGACCAAGCTGGACTTCAACTCCTTGAGCAGCAGTGACGAAGTTAGCTCTGCGAACGCGTATGAATGGTAGCACGTGAGCAGGGATATCGCGGACGCGCTGAGTTACTATGGAAGTCTTGGACGCGATAATCTCGGCTATGAGTGCCTGTGCTTCCAGAACAAGAGGCTGGGGCCCATTAATAGTGATCGGGACCGTGGGCTCYTCCTCAGCGTCGTCTTCCAAGGGAGTCGCCGTGCCAGAAATGGAACCGTTGGCGTGACCATTACCATTGGGAGTAAGAGTTTCCTTCTTGGGAATATCGACTTTCACATTCGTTTGATCGCGAATTTGCTTCAACGTCGCACCTGAGGTAAAAAAGTGAGACTGCGACCCACCCAACCTGCGAGAACGTACCTTTCGAGCCGATAATGGAAGGAATTGTCGAAGCCGGAGCGAGGAGGACGATCTTAATCTGATAATAGTTCAATTAAAAGATGCAGGTCATGATGACGGCATGACATACCACCGGACTTAAAAGAGAGAGAAGGCTTCGTTTAGCCTTCTCGAGCTCTTTCGGGGACTCTGCCTTTAGATGGAACGTAGTCTGGCGGTTCTTCTGATTACCGGAGGCGTCCAATTTGACCTTGAATTTTGACATGACCTGCTTCATGACCTCACCCAGAGTTGCTGCCTTGCCATCCCTCCCAGCGTTCGACAAGTCGATCGCCGAAAGGGTGAAAGAATCGGTATATAGATTCTGCTTAACAACAGTGGGCTTGATGCGGGGACCAGACGATGCGCCCCAGGCTGGCTGCGTAGGCGGTGCAATTGCAGCGGAGGGGGCCAAAGAAGGGAACGCGATGTCATCTAGCTCGACGTGCAGAGATTGCTTGGGCTCGACAGGACCAGTAGCCTCAGGAAGAGAGGGGAACGGGTCAGGAGCCCCTTCGAGGTGATGTTTCCTCTGTACATGGTGATTACAGGCATGTTAAGAAAAAAAATGCGAAGACTACACACTTGAAGGTCAGCAGCAGAGGCCATGGCCGTCTGTTGAGAATACAAAGGACCGAGGAACGATTAGCCTTTGACGGAAGAACCTAGACAGCGAGTCGACGCAGAGCACGACCCGTCTTCGGAAAGAGATGATGGTTGCAGTTAGTAAAGTGGCAATATCGAAACAGAGAACGCGTGGGACTTTTGCCCAGTCTATTGACGTGGCATCAACATCTCAAACTATTCTGTGCTACAGCCATCGCAATCGGAATGCGCTGAATTTTACGAGTCCTATTTGAGTTGCTGACTAAGCATATGTCCTCCGAGCCCACGTGGAATATTTCTTCGTCCACGGCAATGTGGACGTGGCCATCTACAGCATGCGCTACTATGCATTGCACTTGGCCCTGATTCTTCTGGGCCCATGCCTGGCTCTGGCCTCTGTACAATCCTTTCTTTCAGACACTCTCGTAAGAAACGACCATCAGCAGACCAAGGGCATCGCTTGCAAGCACCCCGGTGTACGTTGCTGCTTAGTCACACATCCAACTTCTGACGTTCTTGCAGCAGCTGAAAGGACCTATAGAGACAACTTTATGTGATTATGAATCAGTGGAAAGCGTCAACGAAGCGCTCTATCGCAACCTGGCCGAACTTGTCCGTTTACCTTTCTTTAAATATTTCCGAGTACGTCTTCACTGCACCCTCGACCAACTTTTTTTTCATATTCAATAATCAGGTAGACCTCTACCGCCAGTGCCCGTTCTGGCCAGATGATGGCTCGTGCAATAATATCGGTTGTGCCATTACCACTGTGGATGAGGTGTGTCCTTCTGCCATATACGTTATCTGTCTAAGTAGCCTGAAGAGCAACATACCTATCCAATGGAGAGCATCGACGCTGAGTAAGGTCGACGAAAATACCACGTCCGACAAAGTAAGTTGGATCTGTCGTCATTCCGGCCTTAATTGACCATCATGTAGTTGCATCGGCTGCCCGGATGCTATTATCGCGACTCTGATTTCTGCTTCCTAGACGATCAGACTGGTCAGTGGGCAATGTAGCATGACGTTCTCCTTCCAACTTATTTTTCAGAGGGTGACTATTTCGACCTAACACTTGTTCCGGAGCGATACACTGGTTATACCGGACCGCACGCGCAGCGCATATGGCGGGCAATATATGACGAGAACTGTTTTGGTTTAGCTGAATATAATTTGATGGCGGGGAAGTCTCCCGCACCGGTGTCACTTCCTGACACCCTTTCGGAGGTYCTGCTTGGCGATGAGCAAAGATACGATACCCACTGTTTGGAGAAGCGAGTATACTACAAGGTTATTTCAGGTGTGTTGAATTTGATTGGTTGATATATGTTATGTGCTAATCTCAGTCAGGATTGCATGCATCTATATCAACACATATATGCAAGGAGTATCTAGACCAATCGACAGGAGAATGGGTTTGTACCCTGACATTCGTTGTACTCCTCTCATTAACTTGCTGCAGGGGCCTAATTTACAATGTTTCATTAATCGCGTCGCTTCTCACCCCGAGCGATTGCAATACATCTACTTTAATACTGTCCTGATGCTACGTGCGGTAGAGAGGCTCCGACCCTATTTATCAGCATACGATTACTGCTCAAATAGTAGTCACGAAGATGACGAAGAGACATTAGAGAAGCTGTCAACCGTTCTTAATATTGCTCACGAGGTTGGAGGATTCGACGAGACGGTCCTGTTTCGCGGAGAAAATGCTAAAGTAAGTCCGAACGAATGACTCTGAGCAAATTAACATGCCTCATGTTCCAGGTTCTAAGAGAAGAATTCAAGGCACATTTCCGTAACGTATCTCGTATTATGGATTGTGTTGGCTGTGATAAGTGCAGGCTTTGGGGGAAAGTGCAAATCACTGGTCTAGCTACGGCGATGAAAGTTCTGTTTGAAATGGATGACAAAACTCTTGAGTAAGTATATTGCCAACTGATTCGCTTCGATGACTGGAATCTGTGCAGTCCTCGGGCCAATTCTAATCTTCTCCAACGGTCGGAGATTGTCGCACTGCTCAWTACGCTGTTTCGGTTCAGCGAAAGCCTGGAAAGCGTCAATGACTTCCGTCGTATGTGGTCTGAGACTAGTGTGGAAGAGTCCAAAAAGCTAGTGGAAGATGCCGAGAAATCGGCGGGCTACGATGTAAGACGCCATTTATATGAGTCGACATGTGAGCTGATTGCAGAGCAGACAGAGACAGGGGCTGATGGGGGGGAGGCGAGTGGACGGCGCAAAAGCCGATTCGACTTCATTCTGCAGAAATGTCGAAAGAGTACGAAAGTATGTATTGAGCTTGTGATGGACGTGGTCGAGCGGGGCGCAAGTGCGCTGTCTTCGGCATTCGGCACATCGGCAGCAGCGAGGCAGGAACTGTAATGTAACGTAGAGCTGATATAATAGTGTTTATCCTTCCCACCCCATCCGAAACAGGCAACGGTTAGTGTGGGACTGAACCGCCTTCACCTCGTCCCCTTTGACCTCTATGATTTTACCAGCATGATCATCCTTGACGAGGAGGATCATCAGGTAAAGTTTGACGCTCTCGTCGCTGGCTCGACCGTTCGCTACCCAGACAAAGCCGTCGGACGCTCATCAACCTCTCTCCCTGACTACGATGCCTCGGAAGCACAGCATAGGCTCATCATCGGAAGCCTTCCATCTCCACCGAAGAAAACAAGGCGCAATACGCGAATACTCAAGGCAACCTTCTACGCCCTTGCCATTTATGTAGCCCTTTCAGCCGTCGTTGTGCTTCCGCTGGTTTTGGTACCTGCTACTTCCCTTTGCTTGTTGACATTTCGTTTCTGACGTGTTGGCATTGCAAGAAACGGCGAAACGCTCAATCAGGCAACTACCTGAGAGGTCCGAACTCAGCAAACATATGGATTGACAGCAACTCGATCCTTTCACCCCCACCCAGCCTTGTAGACGCCGCCATTATACCCTTCTCCTCATCAAATTCAGATTGCAATGATTGGCAAAACGTCGTCAATAACTCTCCGACAT
>JNHV02000548.1:0-14430 GCA_001691785.3 Amanita brunnescens Koide BX004
CTCACAGACCCAAAATAATTGTGCGACGAGAAGCACGCATATAAGAACGAAGATGTAGGCACTGAAGATCAAATACTTCCGTCTTATTGGGTTGGGGTCGATCCGGATGATAGAAAAGAGAAGTGATAGGCGCGCTGACCTTTTAATAGATAATTGTCCACATTCAAGAAGCATATGAAGAATTCTTACCATAGAGTAACATAGAATGTGATCGCCATGAGGTAGTATCGAGAAACCCCTACTCTGGATTGGCCTGTGACGTTAAGATAAAATCAGCGCGCGGGATGAAGGTGAGAGTCCATATCAGCTTACCCGCAGGCAAAAAGACAGCGGCGACTTGGATAATTAACGACAGCATGGAGAATGTGGCCGATGCCTAAACATGCAAATCCCTCTAAAATAACTTGGATGCTTCGAAACATAATAACGCACATCGTCAGCCCATAGGATGTGGGAGGGCCTCGGCGGTGAGCATTGAGCGGACGCGGGGATGCTGGAAGGGCCACGATCCGCGTTTTGGTGTGTATGAGCTGCCATAGATGCGCAACTTGCGTCCCCTGATGGTGAGGTGGATGAATGAATTCTCAAGGTATGTCAAACTTGGCGATATACGCGCAAGCGTCTGGGGAGAAGCGAGCGCAACGTCGTGGTTGCAGACGATGAAGAGATTGTGTGGGTGCGGATGGGAGTTGAGCCAGGCGAGGGCGTCATCGAGTTCGTAGTCTGCCAGACTGGGTGAGGTCACCTGCGTGGATGAGAATGTCGCCTTCTGGGAGATGAGGCTGAGCGTGATGAGTGTTGTGTGTGTCGGATATGCAAACGAGGCAGATGGGGAGTTTGTCGGAAGTACTAGAAGCGGCAGAGGGTGCAGCATAGAGCCAACGTGCAAAGAAAATGAGGGGCGATGATATGAAGCGGTCCCAGGCAGTGGCATCTTGACGATGGATAATATCGTTGAGGCTCATACTAATAGCGTTCCGAACACCTATAGCTAGAGATCCCACAGTTCGCCTTTTGTGGCTGGGCTAACATGAAGATGACCCACGCTGAATCACCGGCGTAAATGTGGGGTCCAGGTCCTAAACAGAACGTTACAAAATCGCTGCGACGTGGGCAGCATAAGACCGAGTTCTACGTTACACTACGGCCTCGGAACTGAGCGATGGCAGCGGGGGCTGGATTGGGCAAGCGGCTGTATCCCGCTGTGTTCTCAGCAATGCTTATGGAATGAATAGATGATATCGTACCATACTCTCACAAAAAATGGGCCACCTCATAATGCATAAAGTCCACCATCAGCTAATGTATTATGCAATTGTATGCGAAAATCTGCGGGAACCGACATGGTTCCGAGGCAATTCCGATGCATTATGACAATTATGTAATACAAGCCCATGCATTATGAGCGAGTGTACTGTATAGCCTACATAGCTCACCGCTAATGACCTAGCTTGGCCTACGCATATTTACAATACCAGGGTCTTCATCACATCTGATCGGTCATCACTAGCTAAGCGAAAAAGAATTTCTTCGCCATCCCAAGGTTTTCCAAAACGGCTGTAAGTTTTCATTTCCGTCACTCATTCACCGGCACCGGTCAGAGGACGGCGTCAAGCCTCATCAAGCAGGATGAAGCAAATTGCTTAGCTTGGCTTAACCAAGTTGTTTACGATACAGGGTCCCATCACATCTGATCGGTCATTACCGTCTATGCGAAAAAGTGTCGTTTATGCCAAGGCATTCTGAATAGGCTGTAACTGACTGTTCCATTTTCACCGCAAAGCTCGACATGATAAAACCAATTCCTCCTTTTAGTCGGCCAAGGAACTTCACGTTGGGAAAAGGAAGACAAACCGAAATAGATACTCCGTCAGTATTCTGTTCGATCGACGCGAACAACTCATGCCATACTGACTCACGTACTAGAATTTCCAGAACAAGGTGGCATCTCATCTGTCGATTAGTTATTCAAACGATCTCGGGCGTACCATCTAAACCGGTATGGCGGAGCATATTTTTGTCGTAGAGTGACGAGAAAAATTGCCATTGAAACAGATCGCGCGGGCCGGAATGTCCACACAACCCAAGGATTGTTCGGTTAACATTTGGGGCATGATATCAAATTCTTTTTCTTTAAAGTCGTTCACAAGCGATTCATTGAAGAGGATAGTGGTGGCAGTTTGGAAAATGTCTGGCGAACGGTTCACCGTACTACATGGTTGTAGCAAACCGGACTTTGCTTCATACTTGTGAATGTTACGTGAAGCAAGCTCTCTATTTCCGTCCCAAAAATGAAGCACAGGTACTGACAGGCCTAATGGAAACTGTCCCGCGTTTTTGGCAGCTTTCTAGAATGACCATTCCGAAATTTTGCTTCCACGCCTCCAACAGAGGTATACAATTTACAAACCAAGGGCGTACACTATTTTGGGATATATTCAGAACTCTATGCAGCTACGGTTGGCGCAGTCTATATCTGCCAGACGGATCATCATGTGGCACACGGAGATTAAGTGCGCCGACTTGAACAGTAGGGATTACATTTGATGCAGAAACTAGGTTCCTTTTGTGTGCTGTTAACGAATGGACGTGGAGACGACGATTCTGCTCTCAGATTTGACAAGCTGCTACTACCGCATTACCGTCGACATGTATTAGTTTGGGATGAACGGCCTTCCGTTATTTTCAGGAACAGGTGCGTCGAGCTGGTGTAATCAGGCAGAGCGGGGGTGTCTGATGATCAATCCGGTTGTAAAGAGACCTTGCCATTAACATGGCTTACACCATTCCGGCGCCAACGCTGCAATAGGTGGGTTGAATTACGGTGTCGCTCTAACCTGCAAGACAATCGTGCGGTACCAGAATACAGCGTGGTGCACACAATCTTTTCGTCTATTGTCAGCTCCAGTAGTACGGGGCCGGTTAGATGCCGAATATGGACTTTGTTCCAAACGCAGCGACTCGCCGCTCGCTCGCTCTGCCCTGCCCACTCTCACTCGGGCATTTACGCATCCTCAGGCGAACTCGCAGCGGGCGAATCAATCCGGTGGGACAGATTCCAGACCCTGATGCTCATGGGGAACACTTTTAATCCTTTCTTCCAGGAGCATGGGATCCAGTGATGATGGTGGCAAGCCGAGAATCAAGAGAGGAAAGGAACGGATGAGCCCATATGGGACGCAGAGGGTTCCGGGGATGTGATCAAGAAGAGGACCACTACATTGTCAAGAGCGATGAACAGGAAACGCGGCCAGACTGAAGGCAGCAGTGAATGATTGAATTATGTTGTGGCAGCGCTCTGAGCAATGTGTGGTGCCAGAATACATGAACCCATATGCACTTGTTTTCTCGACAAAGGCGTAATGATAATCTTGACGGATGAGGGCATTTCATTACCGCGCGTGCTAGAACGGTGGCGAGCAGAACGGGCCTTAACCATTCTTCCCATCCCACACACTCATGTCGACGATAATGCGGTAGCGAATGATCCAAAAATGCTAGTTTGAGCACAACGAATCTGCCCATCAGGTTTCTAGACTCGAATATACCATACCATTGGTTTAGTCAATTTCCGTGCGTCACACGATCTCTAACAGATATAGACCATGCCAAAAAGATGAGAAGAGAAGACGGAATTTGTATTGAATCTATTGACTGATTTGACAAGGCAGCAGGCATGGTGACGTATAATACTCAGGTATGAGAAAATCTAAAGAACTGCTCTTGGCCCTAAAATATATCTCAGTCATCGTGAACGCCGTGTGAGGGCGTAAAGCTGCCAAAAAGTGCATGACAGTCATCCATTCTGCCTGTCAAGAACCCCACTTCGTTTTGGAACCCCCAAACGTGGAATGGAAAATTCCGGACTTTCACGTAAGATCCAAAGGTATAAAGGAAAGCCCACATTGCTGTTCAACTCCCCAGCACTTGAGCTTCCTCAGCTGACAATGGTTGACTATAAGTACTACATCCAATCCGCTCTCACCCAGGGATACATCGAGTCCGATGTTGCCAAGGACGGCAGTAAAGTCAAAGTCGATGACGATGCCCAGGTACATTTCTGCATTTATTGGATATCCTCCGCTTGCGAGCTCAACTGACTGTGTTGAAGATACTCTTACTCGACCATGAGATTTCGGATGACCAAACCACTGTTGCCGTGATCAAGGCCTCTGGCAAACACATGCCTGCGCTCTATGTTAACCCACCCACGCCGGTATGTCCACTTCTAGTATATCTGATAATCATGAGAGTCAATGCACTCAACACATTGTAAAGGGGAGTGATGATCTTAAATGGGGCACATATAAACAGAGATGGATTGTCGTCCCCGAAGGAACTCACTACAAGTAAGTAGCAATTAATCTTTGGAATAGCAGGCATGACGTCCGATATAGCATCTATTACTCTCCTAAATTTGGTAATCATGGCGCCGCCGAGAATGCTGAGGAAGACAAGTTGTGGGCCCAGAAAGACGGTACCCAATACGTAAGCAAGTCGGCCAGAAAATGGAATTGGTGTGAATTTACTTTCATTATTTAGGTCCCCCTCCTCCATAAATGGCTTGTTCCGGTTCCGGAGCGTAAATGGAACATCATCCCTGCTGACTAGAGGGGTGGCCTCCACAAGGGAAATCCGAGATCCGTAGTGGTAGCGAGTTGCTATCATGATGTAAATTTTGAAAATCAGATGTATATGTGTGTTTGCAATTGATATATGCGGTGACAGCAGTTGCATGTACGAATGGTTAGTAAGCTCGGCAGATAGAGAAAATGTAATTGAACAGAAAACTGAACGTATACGATGAGCATATACGGGTTATACCCAAACTACTCTTATAACTAAAAATATACCCTGTATTGTTGCTGACCTACAAGTCGACCGCATCTTGTGTGTGTCGTGTTTGACACGCTTATGCTACTGTGCTGATAGTGGCGCTGATGGTTGAGTAGTCGGATGTGGAAGAGTTGAGCAACACGTATGTCAGCGTCCTGCTGGATATTCTTTTCGCTTTGTAGGGACAGTTGAACCGGAGCTCTTTGAGACTTAGAGTGGACGGGCTCTCGGGAGAAGTACGCATTAAAATGAGAGGGTATGTTCTTGTGCCTAGCTGCGTTGTCTCGGCACATTTCTAGTTACTGAGTACGCTGGCGCAACTCGTGGGCACTGGGCAAGCGGGGCCGTACTCTGGAAATCATCTGTTCAATCAACGTTATTATTCGAGTGACTCGATGGCCCGACATCGCCTTTAACAGCACGTCTCATTGAATGAGGCCCCTATAAGCATACGTATCAGTCTCAACGGGCTTAATCGACTCTTGTTCAGGCCGGCTTGCAAGGAATAGCCTTCTGGCAGTCGATTTTATACCGTCTGCTCCTACTGGTAGATCACATGTCTGTTTAGACTCTAGAACCATCTACAAATTCCAGACTAACGCTGTCTGGGTGCTCTGTATTCGGTACGAGTTTGTTAGAAGGGCGCACACGAGGGTGTGCTAATGCCCTCTTCAGTAAAACCCTCTGGAGATCTGCCCGGTGGATTTTAAAGATTCCATCTGGAAAGCCAAATCAATCTATAGCCGGCTAGAAAGAACATTGTTTGGCGAACCTTCACTGTAAACATCGAAGATTGGATGGCCGTTCTTCTGATCTCTTTTACTAAACTTGAAGGTAGGCACCGATTCGGAGCCCTAAGTTATTATATGCTCAGGCACTAGACAAGGGGGTACGAACAAAAATCTGCGCTTGAAAAGATCATTGCAGCACTGATCTCTGCCTATTCCGCGCTGGCTTCGTATATATCTAGCTCGATCCACCCCAGCTTATCCATCTCAGCGCGCGCGGTGCTCGTTTGAGGGCGAGACAAGGGCAGGTACTTGTACAGCGTTTGACCCTGGTACGATCGCTATGCATGTGGATGAGACAGTGACGGAGCGCGGGACGCGAATTGCGGTCATCTTAAGGCATACAACCGAGTCCTTATACGCACTACCACGACTGACTCGCAAACAGCTGGGACGGATAAGCTGCAGCGGACGTTCTAACTTGAAACTTCACAGTCGCAACTCCAGGGATGGTCATCCACGTGATTTCTGTCACAGTGAGGCGACAAGCTGGCCGCATCCGCCTAAAGATCTAGGTCAACCGCGCTCGTTCCTCGCGCGCTTGACTCCAACACTGCCTACTATCAACGATAGGGCTCCCTTCCTCCCGTCGATGCTATAATAAGGAAACTTTACGTTGGAGGCTCGCTCGCTGCGCCCCTTGCTATTCCTCATACCAATGTCAAGGGTGATATATACAAGGGCTTCTACATTCCAAAAGGTGAGCATATCCGAGTCATAACGTATAAGCACCATCATTCCTATACTGTCTTCTTCAGGCACGCTGGTTTTGCCGAACGCATGGCATGTTTCCGCAACATCATAGACCAGATTTCTGGACGCATTTCCCCGGGCGATTAGCCAAGATGAAGTTTATTCAAATCCTGACGTGTTTGATCCTGAACTGTTCTTTAATCCGGACGGCTCTCTGAATGGCGATAAAGTTGGTTATGCTTTCGGTTATGGACGCAGGTATGCATCGTTTTCCAGATGTATCTAGTCGCTCACTACTCGCATAGGTTCTGTCCCAGAAAGTATATGGCCAGAGGATGTCGTAAGTCGTTTACATTCGAAAACTCGAAAAGTGGAATCCCCTGACGTCGTTATTCAAGTAGTTGTGGCTGATGATGGCTTCGGTACTTTCCACCTTCAGCATTAAGGATGAGAACGGTGTCGAGATTGAAATTGATCAAAATGCATTTACATCTGGACTCTCCAGGTAAGTTATACATTGTCCGCGATACAGCAAGCTTAAATCAGGATCTTCAAAGTTCACCACAACCCGTTTAGATGCTCCATCGTTCCTCGATCTCCTCGAGCCGCAAAACTAATTCGTTCAGCCACTATTACTGCGAAAACAAGCATGAGCAGGAAATAAAAGACCGGCAGAAGCCATAGCTAGTTACCATCGCATTGCTGCATAGCAGGCGGATGAACATTATTATTTACTAGTCCGGTCGGTTAGGACCATATCGGGGACATAGTTCGCCTCTTGCGGCCCTCGTTCCACGCTTGGCTTCATTCGGATATTGGCCGTCGACCAGGACTGCAGGACCCTCGTTAAAATTATGTCATATGCATATGCATCTTATTTTATCAGCGGATACATGGCGGCCTCACATGCTATCAGCGCGTCTAATCTGATCTGAACTTTGTCCTGTATCCAAGTCTGGGTATATTTCCGATGCGTACACGTCTTGGCGGTTGGCAGACTCCGTTTATAGCAATTTCCTCCCGTCAATCAGGCACTCTGCCGCAAGCATCGTTAGGTTCTTAACTTTATCTGCAGATTGACCGGGCAATCATAGCTCGCCTCGGTGAAGCACTTCTGTTGTGGAGCTCCGTAATTTGCGTGGAAATGTAATGTCGTCCGAGTCTTATCAGTGAGTGAAATGTGCGCACGCTACACGTTTATGAGTTCAGTTTACACTAGACTCGATTGGACACTTGGAAACTATCGACGGGTGAGAAGCGATGTTATTGGCAATTACGCGGCGGCAAGGACGGAAAGGACGAAGCCGTACGGCACTTCATTTCCTATGACAGCAGATCAATGAACATTTCGGCCATCATACATCGTGGCTTAAATAAACCCTTCGAGATGACGGAGAATAGTTTTGTCTCCAATACATTGCCGGACCGTCAACCAAATGCAAACTTTCTGAGCTGCTATGGCACACAATGTGGTATGCTCCCAGATGTACGGTATTATTCACAATATAGCTTTAAAATGTATTTCTAGAATTTACGCCCTACAGGTTAATTCACCCCCTCCGACCATCGCAATCATCGCTCCCAAGCACTAGCCTAACTCCGTGCCTCTAATCTTTTCCCCCAACTTGATCTCCCGTTCGTTCCCAAACTCATATCCCAACCTGAGCAAGGTATACATGAACGTCAGATCGAGGCACCATTCTGGCTGGTCCTCCAATTCCTTCATCACTTCCGGGATTGCTCCCCACGGCTCGAGCCACCGCGGTCGGCCCCCGCACACGTCTCGCGCAGTGCTTGCAAACGCGGATACGGTAACGGGCTCCGGAGTGGAAGGCGCGGATGCAGACAGGAGAAGAAGTTTACCGGATGGGAACGATGTGAGCAGCGATGGCCGGTATACATCGTCGAACGAGTACGGTTTGAGTTCGCATATACTGCCAATCCAAACTTGTTAGTGCACGAAATAAAAGAGAAGCAACTTAAACAGAGGCCTACGAATCCTTGGCGAGCACCAACTGCATTAACCGATTACACCCTTGAGTCAAATGAGCCCACATCCTCCCCACCCAGTCACATTCCTCTTCTCGTCACTCTTCTCATCCGCGATCTGCACACTCCTTCCTTTTGTCAAACACGGCTCACCAACAACCTCACTTCCACCCTCCTTCCCATTCGTCCTCACCGGGTCTATAGATTCCACCAAACGGTGGACATGCACCATCGCCCGCATCAGCCCATAGTCCAGGTACGAATACTGGTAGAGCACATGGCTTGGAACCTGGCTCAGTGGAGTTCTGAACGTATCAAAAAATAGCGTACGCACTCACGCCGCTTATTATAACTGATTTATATACGGCCTCTTATCTCCTCTCGAGTCGCCAACGGTTAGCGCGTGGCACATGGAGATTAAGTGCGCCCTTGAATAGTGGGATCTAGGAACCAAAGGTTCACTGAGTAGAGACGGCGGTTCCGCTCTTAGTGTTGACAAGCTGCTATCGCATTACCGTCGACATACATTAGTTTGGGATGGACGGCCTTCCGATGGATGTTTATGGTGAAAAATTTGTGTGATCGTTAAGTACGCGTTTTGACCTGCTCTTTCACTTTGCGACCTTCAGGAACAAGTGCATCGAGCCGGTGTAATTACTAATCAGGCAGAACGAGGGTGTCTGAGGATCAATACGGTTGTAAAGAGAAGGCATTAACAGAGCTTACAGTTACACCTTTCCGGCGCAAACGCTGCAATAAGAAGGTTAAATTACGGTGTCGCTCTAACTTTTAAGACAACTGTGTGGTGCCAGAATACGTGGATCCTCATGTTCTGGTTGTTGTTCGACGAACGTACCATGATGACAGTTTCTACAGGTCCCAGTTTGGGAGAAGGTATCTTCTTCGTGATACACACAATTTTTTCGTCTATTGTCAGCTGCAGCGGTCACGGTGTGAGACTGAGATGCCTGATATGGACTTTATTCCAAACACGCTCGCCGCTGCCCTGCCCCCTCTCATTTGTATATCCTCGAGCTAGCAATGTGTGAATCAGAATACATGAACCCAGATTCACTGGTTTTCTTGACAAAGGCGCAACGATAGTGAGTCAATATCGTCACGGTAACGGCTGCGCGTGCTGCAGACTCGGAACTGGCCAGACAGGTAGGCTTGATACGTATGTTTGGTTGGAAGCGGTTGACGCAAATATTTCACCATCGCGCGTGCTAGTGGCGAGCATCAGAAAGGAAAACGTACATTCTTCCCATTCAAAACACACATGTCGGTGATAATGAAGTAGCGGATGATCTAAAAATGCTAGTCTGAGCATGAGTCTCTGACGGATATAGACCGCGTCAATTAAATTTTTGAAAATCAAATATATGTGTGCTTTGCAATTAGTATGCGGTGACGGCAGTTGTATGTATGAACGGTTAATAAGCTTGGCAGATAGAGAAAATGTGCTTGAAGAATAGCCCAACTGATCAGAAAACCGAACGCGTACCATCGGTATATACTTGCTATTGACCTACTCCAAGTCGACCGTCGCGATATCTTGCGTGTGGGTGGTGCCTGGCACACTCGTGCTACTGTGCTGATAGTGGTGCTGAGGTTGAGTAGTCGAACTCGACCGATACGGAAGAGTCGAGCAACGCGTGTGCCCTGCTGGTTATTGTTCGCTCTGCAGGGACGGCTAAACCGGAGCTTGTTGAGACTTAGAGTGGACGGGCTCTCTGGAGAGGTACACATTAAAATGAAAGGGTATGCTCTTATGCCTAGCTGCGTTATGTTGGCACACTTCTAGCTGCTGAGTACGCTGGCGCGACTTGCGGGCAAGCGGTGCTATCATCCTCCGTTACTTCAGTAGTGTTTCAATGCGGGAAGGTTTTCTGTTGAGGTATGGTAATGGTAGAGAGCTGAACACGTTGTCCGCGAACGGAGAGGTGACGACATCGCTGTCACTGCGACGAAGGTACAAATCGAGATAACCGATGGCCCTAACGTAAACTAGCGGATTCGTGCGCACGCATAATGTCTTCCGTGGGGGTATAACCATTACGATAAACGATTAGCTGGGCAGGGGATGTAAAAGGGGGCGAAACGAGGATGGGCGAGTGCTTACCTGTGGGCCGTAAGTGTGAAACTGGGGCGAGCGGGCAGTGCTAGGGCCAAAGGGGGGGCCAAAAGGGGGCCAGCGGGCATAGGGAGATATCCTGCATGCGGGGGACGTGAAACGGGCGAGAAGCCGAGTGGGGCGGAAGGTGCTCACCTATCGGATTTGTGGTTTTTGGGGTGCGGTTGACGTGGTGAGCCGCGGCATTGCGGAGTGATTCAGGTGGGAGTGGTTGGCTTCGGAACTGATTACGCGTGTTAGAGCGGCACGGAGATACAACGCAAGAATGAGGCTGACACTATTTACCAGTGTTTGTCCTACATTCTACGTTCGCCTCGATACTCTCAGCCACTTAGAATTACCAGTTGTGGTCCCAGAAAAGGGATTCCGACGACGTAAGGAAGTCAGCCAGAAAATATTAGAATTGGTGTGAATTTACCTTCATCATTCAAGGTCTTCCTCCTTCCTAAAAGTGAAGATCCTGATAACGGACGTAGATGGAAATTCATCCGTGTCAAGAGAGGAGCAACCTCCACGAGGGACATCCGAGATCCGAGAACGTGTTAGTGTTAGCGATAGCGACGTAGGTTACGGCTTGCACGCATGTGCCGTGTGAGAACCGTTGCATGCTCTCCTTCGATCCCCCGCCCCGCAGTCCTTTTTTGTTCCCTACGCTTTGCGTTTGCCAGCAAAAGAAAGAGCTCAAGAGGCTGTTCGGATCACTTATCTCAGCCTTGTTCTCTGCACGGCGGAGATGTTAAAATAGCCGTGGTTCATTTGCAAACTTCAAACTGCAATGCGCGACAGTCCGTTGCGTTGTGTCCTGTCATTAGCGAAGTCAACGAAACATATTCATAATGTTGCCGTGCATTGTTGACGAGTTCCCGCTGTTCCAGCCTTCCAGGGCGTACTAATCAAACGACCTGTGACATGACAGCGGACACGAATAGATCATTACATGCAGTGGGAGGGCGGCCATAGTTGCCTGCTCGCGTTGGTTCTGTCATGCGGCTCACCCTCGTTTCCATATTCGGACGATGCGTGCCTTATTTGCACTGCTTTGGATGGCTTTGGTAATAGTACGTGATGTCTGCTCCGACTCAGACGATGGATCTGCTATCCCAAGCGACTAGTTCTATCATGCCGGAAACAAGGTGGACATCTCGTCCCTCGTTCAGGCAGATTTCAGGAAACATGGTGATTCCTAAATGAAGAATAAACACGTATCCTAGTAATTAACGCTCAGCGTTTAGGTAACTGATCATTCCATGCGATTTTCATGCTCCAAGGACCGTATACGCCCATCCACGAGCCTGCCTCGTGTCCCGCTTGCATAATTTCGGACGACAAATATAGTCATTCACAGCCGTACGCACGTTGGACTTCATGCCTCTTTTTCGGACTCTTTTATACTTCGTTGCTCTACTCATTTCATTAGCTTGGCCACGAAAACAATGCAGAGAGTTGCCCGTCGATTGATCTCAACTGCGTTGACCCTGCGGTCATCCTCGTGATCCCTGCCAGGCCGGCATATCGTAACATAGCGCAGACATTAATCCCTAATGACACGTCAAGAACATTCGGTTCAAAGCAGGTGGTTGCGGTATATAATGAAGCCTTCGTTTCGCGCCCCGCGGCATCGGGGCGTCAGTCCTACTCTGGACATCTTCTGCTGAATATGTTATCCTTCCTCTTACTTGTTCTTGCCGCGTTCTTTGTCGCTCTTGCACCCATCTGGCGCAAGAAACTACGAGCTCCTTATCCTCCGGGACCGCCGCCGAAACCATTCATCGGCAATGCACTGGATATATCGTTGGAGAAGCAGTGGGTCAAATATTTGGAGTGGTCGAAGCGTTACAACAGTACGCCGTAGTCTCGAAAAGGTCTGGACAGCGCTCTTAAACAATTTAGGTGATATCATCCACGTGTCAGCCATGAATAAGCACATTGTCGTGCTTCACAAGATGGAAGATATAATAGAACTTATGGAGAGGCGTTCAGCTATATACTCCAGTCGTCCATGGATCCCGGCCGCTGCGATGTAACTTGGTTATTGAGCTAATGTCGTACGAGCCTGACAACCCTCATTTCAGGCTAGGCATTGATAACATCACCGCTTTAATCCCCTACGGGCAAGAGCTTCGGAGACACCGAAGGATATTACACGAAAGTCTCAGAAAGGAAGTAATGCCGCTTTACCATGGCAAGCATACGGAAAAAGTTCATCTCATGATTGATCGGCTTCTCACCAATCCGGAAGATTTCGCAAACCAATGCAAATGGTGCATTTCGCAGCACACGCAACGTAATAGATACTTACTCTATCTTCAGGTTGGCTGTCGCTGTCACCATGTCTACGACATTTGGATACGATATCGCAACGGGAAACGCAAACGATCGATATGTCGATTTAGCAGAGCACATCTTGACCGTCATCCCCGAGCTCTTGCAGCCAGGACGAAACATGATCAACGTTTTTCCGTTCCTCAGATTTATCCCTCCCTGGATTCCTGGCGCATCGACGCAGAAATTGGTGGTCAGGGTGAAGAAACTGTGGATGGCGTACAAAACTGAGCCCTACGAGTACGTGAAGTCGAATTTGGTATATATATCCACATTGCGCATGCTTTCGCCGGCTGAAAATCCGCGAAGCTCGCAGGGACTTCCAAGGATTGCATGTTGACGCGGTTGCTGAGGTGCCGTCTGAACGATGACGGCGAGACGTTCGAGGATGAAGATGACCTTAAAGACACGATGGCCACCATGTATCTTGGTACGTGTTGCTATTTGGAGCTGACGTCCTTAATAATCAGGGATTAGCCGGCGCAGAATCGGTATGATGGACGAAATTCATAACAGATTACTTTTGGAAATTAAATCGACGAGCAGACGCAATCGGTACAACTAGTCTTCTTCATGGCCATGGCGCTCCATCCCTCTGTCCAAAAAAGAGTTCAGGATGAGATTGACAAAGTCGTTGGGAGAGGCAGACTGCCTACTTTCAGCGATAGGGCCTCCCTTCCTCACGTCGATGCTGTTTTGAGGGAGACGTTACGTTGGAGGCTCGTTGCGCCCCTTGCTATTCCTCATACCGCCGTCAAGGATGATATATACAAGGGCTTCTACATTCCAAAAGGTAAATCTATCATAACGTATAAAACACCCATCATTCCTATGCTATCTTCTTCAGGCACGCTGGTTTTGCCGAACGCATGGTACGTATCTGCAAAATTATAGACTATATTTCTGGACGCACTTCCCAGGGCGATCAGCCAGGATGAAGAGGTATATTCAAATCCTGACGCGTTTGATCCTGAACGGTTCTTTAATCCGGACGGCTCTCTGACTGGCGATAAAGTTGACTATGCTTTCGGTTATGGACGCAGGCATGCATCGATTTCCAGATACATTTTAGTCACTCACTACTCGCATAGGTTCTGTCCCGGAAAATATATGGCCAGAGATGTCGTAAGTCGTTACGCTTGAAAAGCGGAATTTCCTAACGTCCTTATCCAAATAGTTGTGGCTAATGATGGCTTCGGTACTTTCAACATTCAGC
Source organism: Amanita brunnescens Koide BX004 (assembly GCA_001691785.3). NCBI lineage: Eukaryota > Fungi > Basidiomycota > Agaricomycetes > Agaricales > Amanitaceae > Amanita > Amanita brunnescens. The sequence continues at coordinate 13,979 of JNHV02000548.1, forward strand.
ATTTCCAAGGCAAAAGATGAGAACGGTGTCGAGATCGAGATTGACCAAAATGCGTTTACATCTGGACTCTCCAGGTAAGTTGTACATTGTCCGCGATACAGCAAGCTTAAATTAGGGTATTCAAAGTTCGCCGCAGCCGTTTAGATGCTCCATCGTTCCTCGATCTCCTCGAGCCGCAAAACTGATTCACTCAGCGGCTAATACTGCGAAAGCAAGCATGGGCCGGAAATAAAAGACCGGCGGAAGCCATAGCTAGAGACAATCGCATTGCTGCATGGCAGGCGGATGGACATTATTATTTACCAGGACCATATCGGGGACATAGTTCGCCCTTGTTCCTTGGCTTTATTCGGATATTGGCCGTCGACCAGGACCCTCATTAAAGTTATGTCATATGCATATGCATCTTTATGTTATCAGCGGATACAAGTCGGCCTCCCATGTATTCCGAT
>JNHV02000549.1:0-14305 GCA_001691785.3 Amanita brunnescens Koide BX004
ACCCCTTCTTTTGCACGTACCCTTTCATTGTATTCCTCGGTCCTCTGTGGGCCTTCTCATCTATGCGGTACAACCGCTTTGTTTACCTCGTTTATACACTCAACGTTCCATTGACACGTTCCAGGCTGAAAGTTCTCGTATATATCCTTGTGTATGTATGTAGATCTGACGCAATTTACCTTTCAAAAAAAAGAAGTAAGGGAGGAGGGGATAGACACACTGAGAGGAAAAGATGATGGAAGTAGAAGGTCAAGAAGCGATGTTCCTTAGCCGGTCGACAGTCTCGGACAGCTTCTTGACGTCAGTCATGGCCTGATTACGCTCATTGCGGATCCTGCTGAGAGCGGTTTGCGCGATATGGAGTTCTTCCTCCGTTTTGACAAGGGAGCTTGCGTCATTGATGAGAGTTTTCACTATGTCAGCGGGTTTACATTCTGAATCGTCATCCCAGGATCTGGCCAGGCCGATGAGGAGGCATATGAAGTCATTCCGCGTGCCTGCGATTGAATCAAATTGGAAAAGGTCGGTAATGGCATGGTATATGGTCTTCCAGGATGAGTGTCCTGAAAGCAAAATGTCTAGTTGGTTTGAGATGTCGTTGACATCAACGTCACCCCGCTTGACAAAGTGCGTCACGTCATCGTTGTTGACGTGGAGTGTTTTCTCCTGATGGGCGTCGTAGGCATAACCCGGCAGGGTCTTGATGTCGGTGGGCGGAGTCAACCAGGCATACTCATGCGCGAGGGGAGGGACTTCGTAGTCAGGTTTGGGCAAGACTGTTTCGGTGGTTGAGAGCCAGTCTGATGCTACGGACAAAGGCCTGGAAGGCTCGCAGGAGCTTTGCCCCGACTTGGGTTGGCGCTGTGTCTTAGGCTTGCCTTTCTCTTTTGCAGGCCTGGCGGCAGAAGGGCGTGAGAGCGCGTCGATCTCATCTAAGGATTCTTGGGTGGGGGCCGCAATTTTGATCTTCACAGTGCTGTCGTCCTGGGTTGTGCCAGTTGACGAAATCTCCGACACATCGTTGCTGCCCGCTCCACCTTGGAATCGGACTGCATGTCTAACATTAATGTCGGTCACAGGGGAGCTGATCACAGCCAATGGGACCCAGGGCGTATTGCACTCGCAGCACCCGATGGATTGGTCTAGGTCACATGCCCAGTGGAGGCACTTAGTGCATCGCATGCGTTTCGCAGCAGGGGCCGTGTACATGAGGTGGCATCTGCAGCAGGTGATACCAACGCGGCATACACCACATGCGCTTGTGTCGTGGGAGCACGAGACAACGTGTTCTGCATGGAGAGCAGCCATTGCCATAATGGGGGTGCTCACGCCAGATGGTTGGGGCGAGGATTCGAGCATATCGTTCCGGATGCTATCCGGGATCGGAAGAATGCCCGGGACATTCGCGGGCCTTGGGGGGACGGTAGCCTTGGCAGGCACAACTTTGACAGGCACGCTGGTATGAACAGCTGTGGCAAGCGGTTTACCCGGGGCTGGAGCAGGGTTTGGGCTTTTACCCTTGACATCTGACAGGAGCAGGGTACTGATCCTATTGGCCATCGCCTTTTCGGCTTTGGTCATCTTTAAGGCCGGTTCAGCCCGGGGGAGCTCGGGGAAGTCGGAAGCACTGGGAGGGGGCAGCGGAAGATTCAGGGCGTCCGCAGAGAACGAGTCCGAGTTGTCTTCTGAATCACGTTGCGCCAGGAAGCGTTCAATAGGCATCTTTGACTTGATCTTGGAGCCATTGACCTTGCGGAGGCACTTCAAATTGCACTGCCCACAGAGGAAGACAGTGTCATCGTATTCCTCATAAGAGCAATCGTCAAATTCGGCCACTGTGACCGCATACTTAGCAACCCGCGGGTTTTTCTTGGCATCGTAACTGCACCCAGTTGAGTCGCAGTATATAGTGTTGTCAAAGCCCCAATTGGTGCGATCGGGCTGATCCCAGTAACTAGTGGGGGAGGGGCAGCCATCTGCTGCGCGCTCAGCTGACGACATTGTCGACGCTGGGCGGGGGGCAGAGGGAGGGGCGAAGAGAGGAAGAAGAGGGGAAATGAGCTGCTTTGCTGGCAGCTGGGCAGAGGGTTTGGGCGAGGAGGGCGATTTACGCCGCATAGTCGTCCAGTTTTCGCCTGGAGCCATGCTCAACAGGCTAGACAATGCTTGCGGATTGTCGACGCAGAGAGAGGAGAGGATCGCGAGGGGCAGGAGGGGAGAGGACGTCGAGAGTGAAGGGGGATGGTGGGAGTAAGAAGTCAAGAAGCGATGTCGAAGCTGCCCTCGAACATGCTATCACAAAAGCTGCCCACTCCCATATCGTCCTTTTCATTGACAACAAGGCCGCGGCGAACTCGCTCTTCGACTTCAACGTCAAATCAAGCCAAATGTCGGTCGTACGTGCCAACCTCCTCTTGAGCGCTTGGCTCGCTGAAGACTCACGTCGCACCATCACCATCCGCTTTGTCCCTAGCCATCAAGGCATCGACGGCAACGAACGCGCAGATCAACTCACCAAGGCCGGGCTGGGGCTTTGCCCTACGAACCCCCCCCCGAATCCTCCGCTCGCACTTCCTGTCGCAGCACAACGCCACACCGAGCACAATTGGCAACAACGATGGAAGGATACCACATACAGGGGGTCCCAGTGGCTCCCCATTCGCCGAAAGAAGAAAATATTCAAGCCGTCGTTCACAAAAGATGCCCGCAACTTCTTTCACAACATGGCGAAAGGGGAAGCAAGCCACTTGAGTCGTATCGCCCATGTCCTCACGAACCACGCCCCCACGGGTGAATACCGGACAAGATTCTTCCCAGATGAACCTACCGCGTGTCCCCACTGCGACGAAGATACCTTGCAAACAAGGCGTCACATTTTGACTGAATGCCCCCGGTACGTTGGCACCTTTCCGTCCATGACTGACTGGGGGAAAAGTAGGAACAACGACAAGGCTCTGATGGGGTTCCTTGATAAGAACCCATCGGCCTTTACATTCATGGACACTCCTCTGGATGTCCATTGAACTCAAAAAATTTTTGGAACCCCCCCCCCCCCGCCTTCGGGCGGTATTTGCACACATGCGGCTTCGTGCTGCAACTTTCTCACTATCTCTTCTCATCTTTTACTTACTATGATTGCATCGCTACGGCCTCTTACTGGTGCGTAGTGTCCTATTAGGTAGTCATCTACCAAGTCCACTTGAATGCATCGCTTCGCGATGCATTACTTATTAGATACTCTTGTGTTGTATTAGTTAGTATGGTTAATATGACTCCTTCCAATTANAAAAAAAAGACAGTAGCGTGTTTCTGGACACCTCCGCACTGTCCCTCATGAAGCAGACGATGGGCGGCAGTGTCGAACTGTAGACAATTTGCTATAACCTTGGTGAGCAATTTGCCGAGAGTGTTGAGGAGCGCGATGGGACGGTAGGATTTGGGAACCGTATAGTCCATCTTCTTCGGCTTTGGGATGATGACGCTTGTCGATTCCTTAAACCAGCGCGGCCAGGTGCCTGAATCGCAGATGTTATTGAATAGGACACAAATAGATTCGCTCACGCCTTCTAGACTCATGATGGCCTTGAGGTAGTGCCAAGTAATGTTATCAGGGCCGGGCGCTGAGGCGTTTGACGTAAGATGGAGCATGTCATTGACTTCCAGGGGCGAGATGCTAGGCCAGCTGCGCTTGGGTTCCTGTGGGAGGCCATCGAGAAAGGTGTCATCAACAGTGTTGTTAATCGCCGAGGAAAAGTGAGCGTGYATAGTGTCGAACAGTGTGGGCATGTCAGGGATAGGTGCACCGTTTCTAGTAATGACCGAGTACTTAGGAGGGGGGCGGGGCTTAGTCCAACGTACGCCTTCCCATGGGGCGTTATTTTCAGTCATGAGGTCGATCTTGCGCATGAAGAAAGCCTGACGGGGGGCTTTGGTTGCAGCGTTGTACACTCTGAGGTTGGTATGCGAACGGTGGAGCAAATACTTGTCTTTAGCCAACTGGCAGTCGTCTGTCCACCATGTGTTGGGGTTAGAATCGACTCGGGGCAATTTTGAATGCTTCGCCCAGGCAGCGGCAGCGGCTGATGATATGTTGTTACCAGCGGCGTCAGGGTCAAGACGACAATTGGTGACAATGGCGTGGGCCAAGTTGGCCAAGTATGCTGCTTCCTCTTCACTGTCACGCGCGATGTAAGGGCGGCCCCAGTGTGGGGATTGTTTGCCAAAAGCTAAAAACAGGATTGCATGGTCGCTACATCCTCTGCCTTCGAGATCTACTATGGTCTGAGGCTCGGCTCTTGCCAAGATGTCGTTTTAGAAGAGGAGATCAATGACTGAACAAAGACCGTGTCGGTTGGTCCAGGTGGTGTCGCCGTCATCATTAGCGAGGTTAAGCTCGACATCAGAGAGTGTGTAAAAAAGCCGTTCGCCCAAACCTGAGGTGGCGGAATAAGCTGGGTCCCAAAGAGGGGAATGGATGTTAAAATCCCCCTGAACAATGGCAAGATTGGGCAAGGATGGAACGATTTGAAGAAGCGATTCGACTGCTGAGTGCCGAGAGCCTGGCTGATTATAGATGTTAATCAAATGGAAGAAATCGGAACGTTTGTAGTTATGTCGAACGCATAGAACTAAGACATTTGGATCAGTGGTTAGATCCGTTGATGGGAATAGTTGATAAGACAAGGTGAAACGGGTGTTGACGTATATGGTGACTTGCGACGAAGGGTGAGAGGTGCACTTGTTGACACATTGCCAGTTGCGATGGATGACAGGGCCTATGAGATCGTCTCCAGTCTCGGATGTGACGCTGGGGAGTTTATGAATGAAGTTGATGGGGGTTTCTTGAATGAAGAGGAAGTCTACGCTATTCTTAAGAGTCTCTAGAAGGTCATGCATGGTTTTACAAGATTTTTGCACGTTTTGAAATGCATAGCGAATGGGAGCATGAGATGCTGTATCAATCATTGTGGTTGGGTGGGAGTTGAGAGAGAGCGGCAGGTGCCGAGGAATCAGAGTGAGCAAGAGGGGGAGAGGGTTGGGACGGGATGGCTGACGTGGCGAGCGCTTCCACAAATGCGTCAGCCTTGTGTTGGAGGGCTGAAGAGGTATATTCGACCTGTGCACCACCAAATCTAGTGGCCAGTGTCACGGCGTCGTTGTTTGTTTTGGCCTCGAGTGCCATGGTTTCTTCTAGTGAAGCCACAGGGGTATCGGTGTGGTCAGACTTAGCCTTGGCTGTGTTCTTCAACTCCCGCAGGATGTCGGTGACAGAGCACGATGGGGCGTGGCCACTGGGGGCTGGAAGAGTGATAGTGAGTGGCTTAATAGTCGAGGGGAGGGGAGGTTGCGGCTTTGTAGACGTTGGGGGCTTGGAGCCTGGGAAGCGTTGGCGTAGTGGAATGTCGTCAAGGTAACTAAGCCGTAACTCTGAGGAGTTGTCGCTGTGGGCATCATCCGAGTTGTCAGCGGCTTCATCAATTCGGGTTGTAGGGGCAAGCGCTTGGACCATTCCTCTAAAAGTAAATTTGGCTTTGCCACCCTTGCCTACTGGAATAAAGGCGTCATTATCCTTTAGCTGTTTGTGTTGATTATCTAAGGTGCTGATACATCAATGGTCACATTTCTCATTGTAGATAGGTTTAGGATAGTAAATACTTTACTTTTAGTTTATAGAGCTAAGATTGGACGAGGTATTAACGGAGACCCCGCCAGTGCTTTGTTGGAGATGCTGGATCCCGAGCAAAACAACAACTTTTTGGATCACTAGTGCGTCGTTTTCGTCGCTTTTCTTGGCCTTGCTCATACATGTCTTGATCTGATAGCATGGATGTCCCCGTCGATCTCTCTCGCGTGCTATTTGTCTGCACAGCCAACAATCTTGACACCATCCCCGCGCCGCTTCTGGACCGCATGGAGGTACTCGAAGTGTCTGGTTACGTTTCTGAAGAAAAGGCAGTCATCGCCTCCAAGTATCTCGGTCCCCAAGCGAAGGAAGCAAGCGGTTTGAAGGATGCTGACGTGCAGCTTGAGCCCGAGACTGTCGAGATTCTCATCAAGTACTACTGCAGAGAGAGTGGCGTCAGGAACTTGAAGAAGCACATTGACAAGGTTAGTCCTCACCTTCTCTTGCTCGGGTTTCTATTCATAGTCCGGTAGATCTACCGTAAAGCTGCTTTGAAGGTCGTCCGAGACATAGGTGAAGAAGAGCTCCCTGAGCCGCAAGCCGTAGCAGCGTCAAGTGAGGGTTTGGCTCAAGGCGAAATTCAGGCGGATGAGACAAAACCTGTCGAATCGTTGGAATCGACATCCGGCGTATCAGCGGAGATCCCTATGACAGAGCCAACGACATTCTCAGAGTCATCACCCGAATCACCAGTCTCAACGGCAACTCCTGATCCAGTGGCGCCACCGGCGGGAGAACCCCAAAATCCGACGACGATAGAGCGTCCACCCATGAATGTTCCCGATACAGTTCATGTGCGGATCACGCCCGATAACCTCAAAGATTATGTTGGACCGCCCGTATATCAAAAAGACCGAATGTATGCTCGGCCGCCGCCCCCTGGCGTGAGCACCGGTCTTGGATACCTCGGAAACGGAAGCGGCGCCGTCATGCCCATCGAGGCGATGAGTATGCCTGGCAAAGGCGGGCTCCAGCTCACCGGAAAACTGGGCGAAGTGATTCGGGAGAGCGCGCAGATCGGCTTGAGCTGGGTCAAGTCTCACGCGTACGAACTGGGGATCACCAGTGCGCCCGATGAGCAGTTCTTGACGGATAAAGATGTGCATGTGCACATGCCTGAAGGGAGTATCGGGAAGGAGGGGCCAAGCGCGGGAACGGCGATCTTGACGGCGATTGTGAGCTTGTTCACCAAGACGAAGGTAAGCTCCGATATAGGTGAGTTGGTTACCTCGCTTGATTTCCGAGCGCTGAGTGCCAAACTTTGATTTGTAGCGATGACGGGTGAAGTATCGCTCGTGGGTCAAGTTTTGCCGGTTGGCGGCTTGAAAGAAAAGATCCTCGCGGCGCATAGAGCGGGCATCAAGACGATACTGGCGCCGGCTGCCAACCGGGCAGACATAGAAGAGAACGTTCCGGAGAGCGTCAAGACTGGCATCCGTTTTGTGTATGTGGAAAGCGTCAGGGAGGTACTACATGAGGTATTCAAGGACGACAAGGTGGTTGAGAGATGGAGGGAGACGTTACCGCTGGACGCATAGAAGGAATGGCTCATCGACATCCCTAGGTACGTTCGACGCGATGATCCGAGAGTTATTCGTTAACGCAACGGACCGATAGAGATAGATTTTTTTCGTCAGCGGAGATACACGCTATACTTACCCGTAATGTAACTGACATCCCTCCCTTCCTTTGACCTTTTTCACGTCGAGTTCACCCCCCAAGCTTGACAGCTCACACAAAGCATACATCTCGCATATTTTAGCATTTGCATATTGCATGTCGTATCCCCCTTCTCGCTATAACGGTTGTAACTGACAATGCTCTTACTGTGTACGTTAGAATTTAGTTATTACTCAGTGTTATGTTGTGCACTTTCCTGCACCCCCCGATATGGCTTAAATAATTCAAAGGGTTCGATCTGAAATGATAAGAGCTTCCATCACATTTTGGAAACGGCTCGTCAGCCTGACATATTTGCCGAAACACGTTCACTACTGCAAGTTTATTTACCAAAGTTTCGAATCTCGGACTTCTGTCAGAGAACACGTGGCATTCTCCGCCCCGCCCTTCATTTGATTCGGAAGTGAGTGACCAGACCCCCAGCTGGCGCGAGGAAGATCTAGATGACAGAAGTGAGTATACACTATTCTTCGGTTTCTCAAGCTCTAGGTAGAGCTTACGGCAGGATTGCCCAGATTCTGTCTCCACACCAGATTATTGCCGGGGTGAACAATGCTGCATCAGGCGTCAAGCGTCTGCTGCTACAAAGATTCATTGCTACTTACGTAAATCCAGTACCGGCGTCTATAAYGTTCCAGATAAACGGAACTGAGCCCCACAAGAGACCGGGCTTTATGAGTTGACTCCCAAAATCAGATAAACAAAAAGTGGACGTACCCCGGCGGGATTTGGGTTAACGAAAAGGCCAGGCAAGCCCCCGATCGGGGTGGCGGGTGGGGGAGGCACTCCCGGTGCCAGAGGAGGGTGACCCTTCAATACAGTCAGCTCGGCTCGCAAGCGAAGGATAAACACAGTAACGTACACCGGGGGGAGCAACGCCGGCGGCGATGACTGGTTCGCCGGGTCCGCCATTGGTGACGAATTTCAGAGTTGCCATATTTCTAATCTGCGCCATTAATAGTTAGATGGGTAAGCACAAGTGCTAGAGGGTTAAAGCAAAGTGGGCTTCGCTTTATACCTTTGGATGTTACGTGAATCAAATCGAGRATTTTCCATTCTCAGCCAGACGAAATAAGGTTCGTACCAGACAGACAAGAAGCTGTCCTGCGGTTTGGCAGCTTCTCACGACGCAAGGAACGAGATCGCGCTGGTCTCAGTCGGCAACAGGCTACCCTTCCGCAGGAGATGGAATTTGGTTCAATCATGGTAGCTTGAGGACTTCGGCTGCGCTGATCTGGGCAAAATGATGGGCAGGATGCCTGTAATTTCCGAATAGATCAGGAACGAGAGAGGCAGTGTTTAAGGATATGTTGTCCGTGCATGTGCGTGAGCTGAGCCCAAGGAATTGTAAAATAGTATGAGTCGAATGAAGGCTTGAGTAGCCTGTTGCTGTGGCCGCCGCCATCAAATGATGTGAATCAAAGCGGGAGTTTTGGCGCTGGGCGGGTGCGCAGGCAAAGGTGGTAACTGCCAGTGGTGACAGTACCAAGGTGTGACTAGTGACAATCATACCGTCCGGAGTGAGAGTGATCTCCATATTTATACGCTGTCTGCCGCTTATCCCCATACCGTTCTCAACACCATGTGACGTTAAGCAGGCGAGTTTGATGAGCCCGACAAATTGGCCGATTTCGCCGCCATCTCTTCAGGCGAGCTCCAGGAATTTCTACAAGATGTGCTTGAATCCCTTGTACTAGTAGGTCTACGCAAGGCTCTTCTCGTTCTCAAGGAGGAGCTCATCAACGCCCAGCTGCAAAGCAAGCTCAGCAGAGACGTCAATAGCAAGATCACAAAGAGGCAACGGAGTATTGCCTCATGGAACAACTCAAGGGGATCAACAAAGAACTCGGCATGGAAAGCGATGGGAAGGACAAGCTGATCGAAAGTTCAAGGAGCGTGCCGCAGCCCTCAAAATGACTGAAGCCGTTCGAAAAGTCTTTGATGAGGAAAATGCCAAACTAGCCAGTCTCGAACCTGCCGCCAGCAAAGCCAACGTCACGCTTACCTCGACTGATTGACACAGATACCCTGGGGCCATTACTCGCCCGAAAACTTCAGCATCAACCACGCGCAGCAGGTACTCGACGCGGACCATTATGGTCTTGAGGATGTCAAGTCGCGGATCCTTGAGTTTTTGGCGGTGGGCAAGTTGCGGGGCACCGTGCAGGGAAAGATTACATGCTTTGTTGGACCTCAGGTGTAGGAAACGAGCATCGAAAGAGCATCGCCCGCGTGTTGAGAAGACAGTTTTTCAGATTTAGCGCGGGTGGATTGACCGACGTGGCGGAGATCACGGGACACAGAAGGACATACGTCGGTGCGCTGTCTGGAAAGATCATCCAGGCACCCAAGCGTGTCGGAACGGTATCAACCGAGACCCCGCTAGCGCTTTATTGGAAATGCTGGACCCCGAACAAAACAACGACTTTTAGGATCACTAGTACGTCGTTTTCATCGCTTTTCTTGGCCTTGCTTATATATGTCTTGATCATAGCATGGATGTCCCTGTCGATCTCTATCGCGTGCTATCTGTCTGCACAGCCAACAATCTTGGCACCATCCCCAAGCGAAGGAAGCAAGGGGTTTGAACGATGCCGATGTGCCGCACTGTAAAGATTCCCATCAAGTACTACTACTGCWGAGAGTGGCATCAGGAACTTGAAGAAGCGCGTTGACACGGTTAGTCCTCACCTGCTCTTGCTCAGCTTGTTATAAACAGGTAGATCTACCGCAAAGCTACTTTGAAGATCGTTCGAGACCTAGGTGAAAAAGGGCTCCCGGGGCCGCAAGTCGTAGGAGCATCAAGTGAGGCTTTGGTTCAAGGCAAAATTCGGGCAGACGAGACGAAACCTGTCGAATCGTTGGAACCAACACCCGGCGCATAGGCCAAGAACCCTACAGAGCCAACGACATTCTCAGAGTCATCACCCGAATCACCAGTCTCAACGACAACTCCTGATCCAGCTGCCACTGGCAGGGGAACCCCAAAGTTCAACAACGATAGAGCGTCCACCTATAAACGTTCCCGATATAGTTCATGCGCGCATCACGCCCGATAACCTCAATGACTATATCTGAATATCAAAAAGACCGAATGTACGCTCGACCACCGCCTGGCGTGAGTATTGGTCTTGGATACATCGGAAACGGAAGCGACGCTGTCATGCCTATCGAGGCGATGAGTATGCCTGGCAAACAGCAGAAAACTGGGCGAAGTGATTCGGGAGAGTGCGCAGGTCGGTTTGAGTTGGGTCAAGTCTCACGCGTACGAATTGGGGATCACCGGTGCGCCCGATGAGCAGTTTTTGACGGATGAAGAGGCATTCGTTCCGTGTATGTGGAAAGCGTCAGGGAGGTACTACATGAGGTATTCAAGCACGAGGTGGTCGAGAGATGGAGGTTACCGCTGGACGCATAGAAGGTCTAGGTACGTTCGACGCGATGATCTGAGTTACTCGTTAACGCAACGCACCGGTAGTGATAGATGTTTCTCGTCACACGCTATACCTACCCATAATGTAATTGACATCCTTTGACCTATTTCACGTCGAGTTCTGACAGCTCACACAAGACCTATATCTCGCATCTTTTTTAGCATTTGCATATTGCGTGTYGACCTCATATTCCCCTTCTCGCCATGATAACTGACAACGCTCTCACTGTATTCTCTTGCACCCGAATGAGCCTCGATATGGCTTAAATAATTCAACGGGTTCCCGTAATAATGAGAGCTTCCATCACATTTTGGAAATGACAAGAACGAAGAAATGGCCTGTCAGCCCGACGTCATTGTCGGGAAACACGTTCACTACTGCAAGTTTATTTCACTATCAACATTTATACAAATCGCCAAAGTCTCTAATCTCGGAYTTCTGTCAGAGAGAATATCCACCTCGCCCTTCATTTAGAATATGTTGAATTGAGTGGCCGGACCTCCAAGTGGTCCAAGGACGACCTAGATGATAGAAGTGAGTACATACTATTCTTCGGTTTCTCAGGCTCTAGGTAATGCTTACGGCAGTATTGCCCTGATTCTGTGTCCAGACCTGAGCAGTGCCGGGTTGAATGATGCTGCATCAAGCGTCAAGCGTCTGCGACTTCAAAGACTCACTGCTACTCACTTAAATTGAGCACCGTCGGGTTGAAAGTTCCAGATAAACGGAACTGGGCCCCATACGAGACCGTTGGGCTTTATGAGTTGAGTTGAGAACATTGAGTCCCCAAGACCAGATAAAAAAGTAGACATACCACGGCGGGGTTTGGGTTAATGAACAGGCCAGGCAAACCCCCGATCGTGGACGAGGCGGGAGGAGCCGCTCCCGGTGCGAGAGGAGGGTGACCCTTCGATACAATCAGCTCAGCTCGCAAGCGAAGGATAAACACAGTAACGTACACCGGGAGTAGGGGCGCTGCCGGCGACGACTGTACTGCCGGGTGCGCCATTGGCGACGAATCCTTTAGTTACGACATTTTGAATCTGCGCCATTGTTAGATGAGTAAGCTCCTGAGTTCAAGTGCTGGGGGGTTCAAGCCAAGTGGGCTTCGCTTTATACCTTTGGATGTTACGCGAATCAAACTCAGAATCTTCCATTCAGAAACTGTGTTCGTAACAGACATAATGGAAAATGTCCTGGGTTTCTGACAGCTTCCTCGAATAAGTTTGTTGCGGACTGGGACCAGCGCGATTGTTCCCCGCGTCGTGAGAATTGAACTGAGTCTATCCTTCCGCAGGAGATGGAATTTGGTTCAATAATGATAGAAAGAAAGCATTACTGTCAGAATTTAATCTCCTTGGGGCTTGTATGGAGTCCTGAATGTATTAGTGTAACGCACGGTGTTTACGAAGATGGCTAAGAATAGCTCTACTCTTCGTGAGTATCATCATGCATCATTTTTCGGACCTTGCCGAATCTATCAATAGACTTGACATTTGGTACTGTATATATTGAAGCACGGAGATTGACCGTGGCAACGACGGATTACATTCAAGTTTTATTCAGTACCAACTGAACAATGAATGACAGCGTACAGGTGATGGACGGAGAAAATGGTTCATTGACATGTATGGTCAGCGTTCAGGGTGTGAAGAACTTTAAACAGGTGGAATTTCGCTGTGGTCAGTTTGCTCAAGGAAGTTGAAACAATGACGACAGCAAAACGGCACTTATATCCTTCTGTCACTTTACGGTCGCTGGTTGGAGACTTGGAGATAATAGCCGAGTGGCAATATGACCTCCTAGTCTGTCACTTACATTTACAACTTCAACTTGACAATATTGGAAAGGGTGCAGACATAGATCGTAGGGGATAATCAGGGAGAAATCTAGCGAATRCCGAACTTATCAGCAACAGGGCATCCTGCGCTTTGAGCGCTTTGGCTTTGGCCGGGTCAATTTTGACTTTGAGCCAGGCCACTTAAAGTCACTTTGRCAGAGGGCTGAATAACTGTTCTCACTCTACTCACTCACGTAGAATATGACTGCATTTGGATGGACTGTAACATATGAATCAAGTTGTACGTGCAGGTTCTGGCGCGTAGGTCGAGAAAAGTGCAAGGGTGGGGGAGATAGGCGGCCTCTGCGAAGTGGGGGCTCTCGCCGCCGTGCCGAGTGGGGGGGGGAAGTAGTATGAGTCGAACGAAGGCTTGAGCAGCCCGTCGCTGCCACTGCGCTATCAGGCGGTGTGAATCCAAGCCGGAGTGTGCGCAGGTTGGGTGGCAAAGCCTGAGGTGGTGACGCTGTCGAAGGGCTGGAGTCGGAGAGGGAGACAAATGGGCGCACCTTTCACCTCCCCGCTTTCTGACACTGTCTCTTCCTCGCCAAAAGCTGTATGCAGACGATGCGCACGACCACAGAGTGGATCAGTGGAGCAAGAGTGGGAAGGGTTCAGTTGCATCGCCTGTATTCCTTYTCCCCCTGCACGTCTTCCTTCTCTCCTTCACCCCTCGACAACTGACCTTGGCCTTGCATGGCTCAAGGTTCAGTCCACCCGCATATCCTAACTCGGCACACAGTGGTCTGTGGCGTAACAGTTGATAACCGGTATGCTTCGCTTAGCYTTCGTCACGCCCAGTGCCCACAGGAGTAGAAGTTCACAGGCTCTCATGCGCTCGTCTTCCACTTCGTTTACCACCCCGCTCGCTCGCCTGTCTCATAGCTTGTCACTGTACCACATACTCGTAAGAATGATTCATTGCATCGTGATGATTCTAAGCTTGCAAACTAAGAACTTTATGCTTGGCCGTTTTTATATCGATAGACCGAGAAATCGCTGACCGATCCGGATCCGCCAACCGGCATAAGCCCCAGCCAATCGGCTTGCAGGTAAACTCTTTAGAGCTCGCTAGACCGTATACGTATATTCCTTGAGTGCCAGTCTATCGCTGTGAAAACGGCTATATTCCTGCCGGCGAGTACTCCATTGGYTACAGTGACCTGTATATAATGCTCCCTATGATGCATAGGGTCAGGACTTTCTTGTAGCCCCCCAGCACTTGAAGTCAGGAGACTGGACAATTCGTCGCCAATGGTGCACCTAGCGGTCCGGTCCAGACCAACGTTGACGTCGCCCCCGGTGTACCTTGTTGTGTTTATCCACCACTTGCGATCTCAGCTGACTGTATTGAAGGGCGAAATAATGGGTTCAATTGAGCAATGTCTTTGGGAACCGACACAATTCCTGACATGAACGCGCGAATGTATTGGGCAGAGGGAAGGGCATCGCCCACACGTTGGGAAAACAGTTTTTCAGGTTTAGCGTGGGCGGGTTGACCGATGTGGCGGAGATCGAGGGACCCAGAAGGACATACGTCGGCGCGCTGCCTGGAAAGATCATCCAGGCGTGTTGGGACGGAGAATCCGCTCGTGTTGATCGACGAGGTGGATAAGATTGGACAAGGTATTAACGGAGACCCCGCCAGTGCTTTGTTGGAGATGCTGGATC
>JNHV02000550.1:0-14342 GCA_001691785.3 Amanita brunnescens Koide BX004
ACATTTCGACACTCCCCCCTCTTCCTCTGCCCTCAGCGATCGCCTTCTGTGTCAGCACTCTTCTCCTTCGTTGCGCCCGCTGGGCTCCGCGTCAGGTAAGACTTTGCAGGGGTATATTTCAATGCTCTTGTGACTTTGTCATTGCTGAGTGCTGAGCCGCAGGGACCTTCTTTCCGCATGTTAGAAGTCAAAGGATCACTGATCATATGGCCAGTGATGGCACGACGCTGGAATCATCGATAGCTGTTCCAGTACTTAACATCTCGTTGATAGTTTAGGGCAAGTTGATGAGAAGTTGCCGAATGTGGCAGGTCCGGATCCAGCATAGCCGACTCTCCGTCCCTGCCAGTAAATTAATAAGTAGCAAGCCGCGTTTGTAGCCAGGGCTGAAAGGCAAGCCTTGCCCAACATCCAGGTACCTATCCTCGACACGGTAGAGCTCGGCTTTGCGTTGCGAAATGGACAAAGAATACTAAGGGTGCCCACCCAAACACCCGATTATGCTGCATACTGTATTACACAAGACAACAATTGCTAAACGTGATTTCGTGTACATCTTGGTATATATTGGTATAAAAAAACGATATTACATTCAATTATCATCGAAACCCATGAGAACGTTGGCTTTGAGGAGTACGTTGTACTCGTCTTTGTTGACCCATTTGTCACCTTGATGCCGCCGGATGTGCAATCTCCGCGCAATCCCCATGGATGTTGTGCACAGAATGGGCCCAGTTGCTGAAGTTCGACTGCTGCGCCTGGGATCATCCACTTGCATCTTCTCCGGATTGAATTCGCTTCTAGGTAAGAAGGAAAACACTTCCACGTCGCCCGAGACGTAATCTCCATACATCATTTTCCGGAGTTGCAGTATACTGTTGACAAGTCCCGATAGTTCCTCCCCGAACATGGTCTCGAATTTTTTCTTCGGGAAACCGTACAATGTTCTAATGCCGGAACCTAGTAGCTGAAAAAGCTGTTGTTGGTCTTGCATCAGGACTTCACCATGCGAATAGGCTAGCGCCCTCCACCGAGCAGAAACGGCTTTCGGTTCTGTAACATTGACGATTAGATGGATACTACGTGGAAAAACGTGCACACCTACGTGATACTTTCATATCGTTGAAGATTTGTTGGAGTACCTCCGTTCTCTCCCGGTTAACGATGGAAGAGAACTCGGAGGACAGAATCATGGTACAAAATTGGATCATGCAGGCCTGGAGCGAAACCAAGACTCTCGCGTGCGTTGGTTGGCGTTTGACATCCATAACCAGCCTACAAAGGGATTCTTCGAAGAATTGTTTCTGTTTTTCATTCGGTCTGTCTGTTTCTGCAATTGTAAATTGGCTTTGTTTGGTGCTCTGTATGTCGGCAGAGATCCTGATACCATTGTTCTCGTGTGCGTCTGCAATTGCAGACGCTGTCTGGTAGACGATGTCGTTCAAAGAATTCAGTTTCGTTATAATGTCCGTCTCCGAGATGGCGTCAGCTTTGTTTGCAAAGACCCTAGCCGATTCAAGCTCTTGCTTTGTCAAGCTGAGTTCTTTCTTGGTACGATCGAGTTCGAGCTGCAGCTCTTCGACGCGCTGTTGTAGGTCTCTTCGGTGAATCTGGAATATTCTTAGCAATTTTGTCAAAGAACATGGCGACTGAAGCGTACCTCCGCACTTTGACTGGTACCCTGTAGATACAAGTTAGAAATTCAACGCCCTTCACGGCGGCGCTTTGTCAACGTCACCTGGTAACCAGCTCCTGCGGACCCTCCATTTTGCGCGCGCCTCGAGCCGTAGTCAATTACCGGCGACGGTGGTCCCCGGGTGGATGTAAGCTAGTAGTATCGACGTCAGCAACAGTCTTATTCGCAGCAGAATCGATACAACCACTTACACGTCTATCCTCTCGCTGCGAATTCCTCGTGGAACGTCTATCGGTGTTCGACCCGAAGATGTTCTCTACGAACGTGTTCCAGAAGGTCATTATTGTAAACACTTAGTATATGTGAGGCTGCGAAATAAGCAGAATCTAACTTCGGTGTTGTTCAGTGATGCGACTTGGTCTGTCGACAGGCATACGCGAGGGTCGGGCGAAGTGGATTAGTCAGGCACAAGACGGGTGTTGAACGCTGAACGTCGCCGGCCAGAACGCGTGCCACAGTGGGTTCGCGCTGCGGAGTCCGGTGGGCGTCTGTTGTTTTGACACATGTACGCCTCATGTTTCTTACAACTCTTATCACAGAAGCATTCCAAGCCAAAGGATGGAGATAGACCCATCCTCATGCCGTGAAAGAATGACTCGGAACCTTGAACTCGAGGTACACACGTGTGCGAAGCCCGGTCAGTAAGTCTGGGTAAGTAATCTATTCAGAATCGTRCCCTGTACCCGGTACAATGGTATCATGACACGTGGCACGACCGCTGCCTTTCCGAATACGATATCMTTCAACAGAAAGCTTGCACTGTAGTCTCGGTACTACGTAGGTAGATATATGATGAAAAAAATGTACCGCACAACGTGCTAAATCGTGAAATGACATTACTTCTCRCAGTTTTTCCGCTCATGTTATGTTGTGAGCGAAATCGCTGTGAAAAGCATAGAAATTTGTTTAAGAACTCCTATCATTGCCCCCCTGCAGAAGGCTCCAGAAAGACTTTGGCCTTCAAAATGACTGTTTTCTTCTCCTCGAACTCATATCTTTCGTTAGAGAGCACCTTCTCGACGGTCGACTTCACCAGACCCATATCCGTCGTGCATATGACGGATTTGCCGCGCCACAACTTCACATCCGCGCCTCTTGCTTCGCTGACTTCCATGAGGTCCGGATCGAATTCGCTCCCAAGTTCTGGAGAGATAATTGTAATGTCTCCCGAAAGGATTTCTACATATATTGTCTTGTGCAGGTGAAGCGTTTTTGAGGCGATAGATTTCAGCGACTCCCGATGCACCGAATCCTTAGCTGACCAACCAAGAATGTCACATAGCCCCCAAACATCGTTTCTCATGTAGTCGCAAATTCCGCGCTCCGTCTCCTCCATGTCCAGACCATGACGACAAGCAAGGGATCGCCACTGTCCCGACATGCCTTGACCCTCTGGTGAATTAGGTCATCGTTGGCTCCCGAAARTTCATCCATAAGACCTACCTCGTTTGCGGATGTTGTGATGCACATCTTCGAAAGTGCTAGACCCCTTTACGAAAGGAAGGAAGGATGTCAGCACGCTTGTGCAAGATGCAATTATACATGCTTGTACAGCGTGCAAGAGCCATGAGTGTTCTTGCCGAGACCTTGCATGGAGAACGAATTTGACAATCTGCCGCCCAAATTGTTTCTGGAGTGCGTCAACTCTGGCGTCCTTAAGAAGGATGGGCGACAAATCCGCGCTTCGCGCTCCCTGAAAATACTCCTCTACCAGGAGTGCAGCGAACTGGTAAATCTCGTCGTTCAAACGCTCCATGTCTTGAATCAAGTCTTGCCCCGAAACACCGTCTGCCGTATGTGGGTTGAACGCGCTAGTTGATACGACGATAGGGTCTGGTTGAGCAATACTTCTGGCTTGATGGAGTTCTTGTTGCAATTTTTTGACCTCCTCTTGCATTATCTATTCAAACGTTAGTATACGGAACGCAAAACCACGTTATTCTTACTTTCATTCGTYTCTGCAACTCGTCGCGCTCGTGCGCTATGTTTTGCATTTTGAGATTCTGTTCCTTGAACGCGTCACCATATTCTCGTTGTTGCAACTCAAAAGATTCACGCAAGAAACGTTGTAGTCCATTCCGTTCTCGGATGTTCTCGTTATATGTTTGGACTTCGCGCCGGTGCAATTCGTCCATATGGAAAAGAGCATCTTCTATTGCAGTATCTGCATTAGTCTTCATCTAGTAGGTGTCAGATATTTGCATTGATGCGCATCTTTAGGGCGAACTTACCGGCGGTCGCGCTGGGTCGGATGCAACTACGCGAGAATTGTCGGGCTGACGATGGTTCGGATTAGATCCATTTCTATAATCCGTTGGACTATTAGTCCCGGAGTTATGTTGCCTTGTCGTGTTATTTTGGCGAGGAGCATTACTGGTACTTGACGCGGTCTGAGCTGGCTTCATTGAACCATTTGTCTGCGGGTTGTTCTGGCTTAATTGGCGAGCGGCAGCGGCATCGCTAGCATTTGTAGTACGGATCGATCCAGTGGACAGTGCCTGTGAATATGAGACTTGGCCTGTTGCGTTGCTACGTGCATTGAAATCGTTCGACTTGGGGGAGGACGATGTACTTCCCTGCCCGTTGATTCTTCCATGTTGCTGCTGCTGTTGTCTATTGTCTGATGAGGGAGGTTGGTTTCGATACATTGCTGACGGGCAGGGAGTCGATCGTAAGAATCAACAATTAACAGGGTCAACGACTATGTCTGCGCACCTGTCACGCTTCGTATATCGCTGTATACACCACGCGGACTACCATGCCGAGGCATTTGTCTACAGACGCTCAGGTAAGGGTTCGAATTTCGAAGGGGCAAATTTCAATGCTCTTGTGACTTTGCCATGGCTGCGCCCGCGGGCACGTACATTCCCTCATGCTCAACTTCTTTCCGCATGTCAGAAGTAGGATCATATATGGCCAAGTGACACGAGGTGGTATCAGCGATAGCTGTTCAGTAAGAACTCCGAGGACACGTGTAGTATGGTTTAGGGCAAGCTTGAGAGATCAAAACAAATGTGGCAGTCTCCGCCCGTGACGGAAGCCTGGGTTCCCGGTCAATTGGTATTAGTACCGCTACGCTATCAGAGTCAAAACATCCGATGGAGATTCCTCCTGTCATCGATCCGACAAGAAAGGCAGGCACTAGTAATCAAATATTCGCCGTTGGAGTAATATCATAAACGATGGATGCAGGACCTCTAATACTCAGATCAGCATCTACGATCATGCAGCTGTATCATTATAAATAAATATACCGTTTTTCTACACCCTGTTTACAAAGATCAACGTGAGGCAAAGTTAACGGGTAAAGCAGTGACTCACTTTCTCCATCCATGCTATTTGGGCCTTGAGCTCCGTTCCCCCGAAGAGAAGAATGACATCGTATTCAACAACCCAAAACCTATCGCCGGTACGCCGACTGACCTGGGACCGAATTGACTTTTTCATCTTAAAAACATTCGCAGTGACTTCGCAAAGGTCAGGGAACAACTCTGTTGATCCGTATTCGTTGATTTGAGGGATTAGAACATGAAAACAATGGTGTACCTGGCTCCATATCGATGAAAGCGGGTGGCTTTTTGCTGCGGTTCCGATAACATTTGATTTGAACAGATTCGTTTTCCAGGTCGCGAAACTGGGATCTGGTATATTCGTTGTAATAAGTCACTTTGAATTCTTTTTCCTCTGAAACCTCGGTATCCTATTGGCTCGGATATTAGCAATGTAGCGCTGGATGAATGCGTAATGTGGACCTTTTCTAGTATAGCCAAGAAGGATTTCGGCATCATAAGCTCCCCGGAGCGTGCTTTGAAGCTAGTGCGCTCGCGTGCACGATGGTCTGCACGTTTTGGATCATAAGGAGTGCAACTTTCAATCCCGTATGTGTATTTAGCGATTCGACTGGACACAGAATGATCGAGCGTGAACAAAATGGCACCCTCTGCGACTGCTTTGTTTCTACATGAGAGTTGTCATTCGATCGTCATAAAATTTGAACACAGTACGTTTACTGACAGATATGCGTCGGGTCTCAAGATACTGATGCCCTTCGTCTTAAAATGATTCTCTAGCTGGGAAAAGAGGTAATCTGAAGTAGAAAACCCTCCAACCATAACGATGGTCTATAGGTGAAGCTGAGGCAGGGGGCACGCTGATGTTTAAAAAAACTCACTTTAATCGTTTTTGTAGTCTTCTTGAACTGTCCTTCGATGACCTTGATGATGCCTTGAACGGCAGGTTCAAAGAATTTCGCAATTTGGGCCCTGCCGCACGATGTAAGTTTTGCTAAAACTTACTGATACCATCTAAAAACCTACCCGTCGATTTTGACGTTGCCGTTTCGAATATCTAACTGTGGGTCATTCTCCCTAAGTGATCCGAAACGGACGAAAGATGACCTCGAAGGCCCCTTGAAGCTTGGCTTTGTCGTCTTGTCAAAATACCTAGTCATGACGTCGATGTCCTCTGGCGTTCCGAATTTCGATCCATGAAGCTTGTCTATATACCGTTATTAGTTCAAAGTCGTAGTGAATTCAGTTCTATTGACCAGTTAAAAAGGCTTGTGCTCTACGGTTGACGAAAATTGAACCCTGCAAAAGACCTGAAGAAAATCAGTACAATACGATCTATGATTGGGAACGGCACCACATTCTGCCGGAGCAATTTCTTTGAACTGGCGTCCCGAAGATCGTGCATATGCACTGACATCAATAGTGCCCCCTCCGCAGTCAGCAACTAGTATCCCATCGTTGGCCTAGCATGATTGTGCTACATATCAGCAATCGGATGAAAGAGTGGCGCAATCAGCTTACATATTTCTCAAGAGCATCTGGAATCTTGTTTAGGCAAAAATGCAGACTGGCCTCGCCTTCTGTGACGAAACTAACCCGCTTAGAGACTTCTGACTCGTTGGCTACCAATCYCGCAGCAATGACTGCTTGGCGCATTTCATATTGTTGTTTCCCTTCCCAACCGTTTGGATGACTGAGGACAAAGTCGATATTGTCGTGGAAAGATTCCCACATATCATTCCCCTGTTGTTGTCGAATATGCTCCTCTGCGCACTGGTATAAATATCTCAGGAGATCGCTAAAAATGTCAATAGCTGTCTTGTTCTGCGGAAGGGCCGGTACATCATCGATATCGAACCCTTGCTCAGCAGCCAGATGCGGCGGTCGAAGATGTAATTTGAACCTATAATCATTTTGAGATGGCTGACCTACCGAAAACGACAAGGCGTACTACCATTCAGCCCTCACAAGACCTTCYACTTCCGCAAGTTCAGGATTTGTTTCTGGGTCCGTTTCTGAACCAATGGCAACGACGTTTCCGGTTTCATCGTAACAAACCACACTTGGTATCTTACAGTCACCGCCGACCTTGTGCTGGCCAGGGAACCTGATCAATGGTCCCTGCACCGTTCGATTGCTATAAGAATAACGGTGACTTACTTGGTAACACCTTGGATTGATGGCTGTTCCTCTGGTATCAACACTGCGTAGGAGACGCCACTGAATGTAGTGCCGACATCAAAAGCAATTATAAGTTTCTTTTGAAATTCTTTATAAGGCTTTCCCAGTGGCATAATTAGTACTGGATCGTTAGAATGAGATCGGAAGTAAGAGCTTGAAAGAGTCCGGAGATTGTAACCCACACTCGTGTGGCAAATTGCAATATCGGGGCGCTTAGGCCGTCTGGTTACATTGTGCACCACACTGAGCGGCCTTTAGAAGGGTTGTGTTGATATGTGTTGATGCAAACCTGTTCTCGAAATCTCCGATGTATCTACTTTCCAGATCAAGAGGATAAMCAGCCTGTTCAATTCCAAGTGCATGCTGCGGCTACCGGTACATACCCTACCTCGACACGTCTTCGCACAGAGTCATGTTGAACTCAATGCGAGTCAGGAACGGGTTTGATCAGGTAAATCGGATAGTATTGTTACACATCAATATATTCAACCAGAGGTGTCATAAAGTCGCCTCGCCCTTAGTTTGGCAAGGACTAGATANCCGCTGTTGCAGATATATTATAAACGATGGTCGTCGGTCCTCTGAAGCTTAAAATTAGCATATCGCCAAATTGAAGTATTTGTTGTTAACAAACCGTTTCTCTACTCCCTGTTATATAGCGTCAGACACATTACAATACTCGGGAGAAAATCTACGACTCACATCCTGAGTCCATGCCATTTGAGCTTTGAGCTCTGTTAATCCGAAAAGGAGAACAACATCAAACTTTACGACGTAGTACTTATCACCGCGGTTATTAATTCGAGGTCGAATCGAGCTCTTGAGCTCGGTCATATCAGCCGTGATCTCACAAAGATCAACAAAATGCGCTGTGGATAGATGGTCATTCGCTTTCGCCATAGTACTACTCTCAGCGGGAGATTACACACATGGGTCTGCGTCGATCCAAACAGGAGCGTTTTCCCTACGATTTCGATAACATTTAATCGGGACTGAATATGTTTTCAGTGCAGGGAATTGGGACTTGGAGCAGACCACGCAATAAGATGCCCTAAACTCCATCTCCCCTGAAACCTCGATATCCTGTTGAAGATCAGTAAACACATAGCATATAAGAGGTGAAGTTGACCTTTTGTAGTATAGATGAGAAGTAATTTGGGACCATCATCCTTCCTGAGAGATCCTCGTAACTTGTGTCGGCCCGTGCAAGGTGGTCTGCAAGACTTGGGTTGAAGGATTCATYAATTTGAATCCCGTATGTGTACCTAGCAACTCGACTGGACACAGAATGATGGAGTCTGAATATAATAGCACCATCTGCAACGGCTTTGTTCCTGATGCGAGCAGTTTGGTCAATTGATATGAAGCAGTATGGTTGCTCACAGGTTGTCATCCGGTCTCAGGATCTCGATATTCTTCGTCTTGAAATGATCCTCCAACCTTGAAAACATATAATCTGAACTGGCGAATCCTCCGACCATAAAGATAGCCTATACGTTGGGTTTGGGGTTAAGGAACAAAAAAGCCTAGTACAACACACCTTGATTGCTTCAGAAGACTTCCGGTACTGTTCCTCGATGACGTTGATAATGTTCTGTATGGCAGGTTTGAAGAAGTCCGCAATTTCGGTGCTGAAATACTATGAAGTTTATCCATCGAAATTACGGCAACGTTTACCTAGTAACTTTGACCCCGCCTGATCGAATATCGTACGGTGGATCGGAGTCCTTATGCCGACTGAATTGAAGAAAATATGATTTTATAGACTCCTTGAAGGTCGGTTTCGTCTTTTGATCGAAATACCTAGTCATGACCTCAATGTCTTCTGGCGTCCCGAACCTCGATCCACGGAGCTTCCCTATACAGTATAATTAGATCAAAGACTTCGCGGTGTTGGTAAAGCTGACCTGTCAAAAACATTTGCGCTCTACGGCTGACAAAAAATGAGCCCTGCAAGAGGCCTGAAGAACAGTAAGTATGGGGTTACAGATACAAGGGCAGCAATACACTCAGCCGGAGTGAGTTCTTTGAACCTCCCCGAAGACCGCGCATATGTACTGATATCCACAGTTCCGCCTCCGCAATCAGCAATTAGTATTCCATCCTTGGCCTGTCATATAATCAGTAAGTTGAGTAGAGTAGCAGTAAAGTCGACGTACGTATTTTTGAACAGCAGTTGGAATTTTGTTTAGACAGAAATGAAGACTCGCCTCGCCTTCCGTGACAAAGTTGATTCGTTCCGAAGCTTCATGAGCGCTGGCCGCCAATCCCGCATTGACTGCCGCATGGCGCATTTCAGATTGTTGTTCGCCTTCCCAGCCATTTGGGTGACTGAGGATAAACTCAACATTGGTTCCAACTGATTCCAAAATGTCGTTTCCTTGTCGTTCATGAATATACTGCTTCGTGCATTTATACATGTATCTCAGAATGTCGCTGAAGACGTCAACTACCGTCTTATTCGTAGGAAGGGGAGGTATATCATTGATATTGATCCCTTGTTCAGCAACAAGGTGGGCTGGTCGAAGATGTAACTTGAACCTATGTTATCGTCTTAGAAGAGAGACTGTTGGAAAAGAGTTGTCAGAGCTACCATTCGGCCATAACAAGGCCTTCAACTTCCGAAAGTCCAGGATTCGTATCTATGTCAGTTTCCGAACCAACAGCAACAACATTTCCATGTTCGTCATAACAAACGACGCTTGGTATTTTGGAATCGCTGCTAACCTTCTCTTGACCAGGGAATCTGGACAGTAGCCTAAGGTGAGGTGCTCAGTTCTTATTAGARTGGCAACTTACTGGGTAACGGGTCGAATTTCTGGCGGTTCTCCCGGTATCAAAAAGGCATACGAGGCACCACTGAAGGTGGTGCCAACATCGAACGCAATGATGAGCTTCCTTTGAAGTCCGTTGTAAGGCTTTCTTTGCGTTTTGGGTTGAGACATGCTAGCATGCGCAGGGCAACAGTTACCAGTTACCAGTTGAAGACCCTGGAGGTTGCGATTCAGTAGTTATAGTGATAAGTGACGAAAACAGGGTTCGCCACATGATGTCTATGCCACGAATATATTGCACAGATAGACAAAGACCACGGTGTCAGTACGGTGTGCGCAAGGTTACTAGGGCAGCGATCGATCAATCATCTAGACTCGTGACGGTCCCCTATGAGAGCAAAACCCTCACGGCAAGGGTGATGTGTAGAGATTTCAAGTCCGCCACGATTCTTGCCGACATGTTCGGGAGACTGGCCCTGCCACACTGGCACAGTGGCAAGCGTTGTCGAAATTTGATACTCCGCCAAATATTTTTGCCGCTTTTGGAAAGCACCAGTGATTTTGCGCTTCACTTTGCGCCTATAGCGGACTCGGAATTCTGCGAAATTCCTTCCCACTCCTAGGTTTACCTTGAAATGATTCTCCGAGGCTACTTTCACATCGTCAGGAAAATGGGCTGCATGACCGTAACTGAATCGCGTTAAGTGGAATCTACACGTGCCATGTACTAGGGGCCAGTCCAGTGGTGTAACGGAAGGTCGCGCAGAACTCGAACAGGAAGAGGATGCGCAACTGAAGAAGGTGGAAAATGTGAGATAGTCGCTGTGTTCGGAAATTGAGTGAGGTTTGATTCTAGGTGACCACTGGCTTAGCAAGAAGGAGCTTGGACGGTCCAGCAATAAGGGACTCCAAGACTCACAAAGCTTTGACTTCATTCTCGTTAGAATCCTGTCCACTTCACCGACCTCTTGCATTGCGCTCGTTGTGTGCAGGATCGTCCAGGCTGAGAATCAAAAGCTTTACGTATCGCCGCTCGAAATCCGCACGACCTGGAAGCTTTCCGATAATGCGCAGTGAGCAGCAGCGATATCTCATCGAACATGATGACCTTAATAAATTCACACACTTCACTTCCTTACTACGCCGCAGTTTAGAGCAAAGGTGCGTTGCAGACTTGCAGTTGTCCTTTTTTATGCCCAATCAGGTCTCCAGCTGCGAGATGTATAAATTAAGGGTCGGTCTAGATTGCTACACAATCCAAGCTTTCTCAGTGTCTTCGCTATTAACGGCTTCGAACTTGAAACCATCGCAGAAATCCAGTCTTCGAATCCAGACCAAGAGTGAAGCGACATTTTTAATGCTACGGCTGCCGGCGCGTATCCCCTGGCGTTCTGCTTCTAGAATCAGGCGTGGTGACATGRGGAACTCGTCTTGACACGTTTTTGTGCAGCTTCTGGTAAAACGATGAGTCGGGGATAGGTTTGATCACGTAAAATTGGATACTATTGTTACAAATCAATGTAGCTAGTCGATGAGAGGCCTAGGCCTCAATTTGGACATCCTCATAAACAACCGACGCCGGCCCTCTGAAGCTTACAGTCAGCATATCACCTCGAAAAAGCTGTGGTAAACGAACCGTTTCTCTACTCCCTGTCATGTAGCGTCAGACACATTGAATGCTCCGGAGAAAACTTATGACTCACATCCTGAGTCCACGATATTTGAGCTTTGAATTCTGTCAACCCGAAAAGGAGAACGATATCAAATTTCACGGCGTAGTATTTGGCAYCACTGTCATTAGTTTCAGGCTGAACCGAGTCCTTGAGCTCGGTCATATCGGCAGTAACCTCACAAAGACGAACAAAGAGCACTGTGGGGAGATATTCATTCAAAYTTGCCTTAGCGTATCGCAGGAGATTACATACATGGGTCTAGATCAGTCCAAGCAGGAGCGCTTTCCCTACGGTTTCGATAACATATAATATCTTCTGAAAGCGTTTTCAGAGCATGGAATTTAGGCGGGTCAAGGATGCGGGAATAGGATGTCCTGAACTCCGTCTCCTCTGAAACCTCGGTGCCCTGTTGAAGATTAGCAGACACATAGCATATGAGGGCATGAAATCGACCTTCTGTATTATAGATGAGAAATGATTCGGGACCCTGATCTGCCCCCTAAGATTTTCAAAACATGTGTGCTCCCGTGCAAGGTGGTCTTCCCGACTCGGTTTGAAGATGGTGTTAACTTTAACCCCATACGTGTATCTAGCAACTCGACTGGACACAGAATGGTCAAGTTTGAACATAATAGCACCCTCCGCGACTGCTTTGTTCCTGATGCGAGCAGTCTTAATCGATTGATATGAAGCAGCATGTCTGCTCACAGATAAGCATCCGGTCTCAGAATATCGATATTCTTCGTCTTGAAATGATCCTCCAACCTTGAAAACAGATAATCGGAAGCAGCGAATCCTCCGACCATAAAGATAGCCTATACGTCGGGTCGTGAGTTAGGCAACAAGAAAAGTAAATGGAACGCACTTTGATCGCTTTGGCAGACTTCTTGGACTGTTCCTCGATGGCATTGACTATATTCTGCACGGCAGGTTCGAAAAAGTCCGCAATTTCGGCRCTCAAATACAATGAGGTTTAAAGTCCATTGAACAACAGTAAATGTTTACCCATTGAGTTTGACGCTGCCGGATCGAATGTCGTACTGCGGATCATTCTCGCTTCGACCAAAGCGAACAAAATATGGTCTTGAAGGCCCTTTAAAGGTGGGTTTCGTCATTTTATCGAAATATCTGGTCATGGCCTCAATGTCTTCTGGTGTCTCGAACCTCGATCCACGGAGCTTCCCTATACAGCATAATTAGACCAAATAATTCGTAGTTTTCGTAAGCTGACCTGTCAGAAATGTTTCCGCTCTACGGCTGACAAAAATCGAGCCCTGCAAAAGGCCTGAAGAAACGTTAGTATCAGGTTGTGGATGAAAGGGCAGCAATACATTCCGCCGGAGCAGCTTCTTTGAAGCTTCCCGAAGACTGTATATATGTACTGATATCCACAGTTCCTCCGCCGCAATCAGCAATTAGTATCCCTTCCTTGGCCTGTCGTATAATCAGTAAGTTGAGTAGAGCAACARCAAAGCCAACATACATATTTTTGGAGGGCAGTCGGAATTTTGCTTAGACAGAAGTGAAGACTCGCCTCGCCTTCCGTAACAAAGCTGATTCGTTCCGAAGCTTGAGAAACGTTAGCCACCAATCCTGCATTGATCGCCGCACGGCGCATTTCGGATTGCTGTTTGCCTTCCCAGCCATTGGGGTGACTAAGGATAAACTCAACATTGGTTCCAATAGATTTCCAAATGCCATCTCCTTGTCGTCCACGAATATACTGCTTCGTGCATTTATACATGTATCTCAGAATATCGCTGAAGATGTCGATAACCGTCTTGTTCCTGGGAAGGGGAGGTATATCATTGATGTCGAACCCTTGTTCAGCAACAAGATGGGTTGGTCGGAGATGCAGCTTGAACCTATATTACTGTCTTAGATGAAAGCTTATTGGTAAGGAGTCGAAGCNTCGGCCCTAACAAGACCTTCCACTTCCAGAAGTTCAGGATTGGTGTCTACGTCAGTTTCCGAACCAACAGCAACAACATTTCCGCGCCTGTCGTAACAAACGATAGTTGGTATCTTGGAATCGCCGCCGACCTTCTGTTGACCAGGGAATCTGGAGAGTAGCCCAACGTGAGGTGTTCGGTTGCCCTTAGAACGGCAACTTACTGTGTAACGCCTTGAATCACTGGCGGTTCTCCCGGTATCAGAAGGGCATACGAGGCGCCACTGAAGGTGGTACCAATATCAAATGCAAGCACGATCTTCCTTTGAAGTCCGTTGTAAGGCTTTTTTTGCTTTTGCAGTGGAGACATGCTCCAAGCACAGCAGCGCGGGGAAACAGTTCTAGTGATTGCTTGAAGACACTAGAGATTGCTTCAAAGTTGATACGMACGTTTAAGAAGTTTGCGATTGCGCCGTATCAGTGAGGATGGTGAAGGTTCACCGCATGATGTAGGCATGGGCACCGTGACTCCATGCAACGAACACATTGTACGAAGAACTTGATTGCGTAGCACAAGTTGGCCTGCCGGATTAGGGCGATCGGCGATCAGATTCGTGAAGTTAGTTCGGTTCGCAGGACCCCCCGAACACCTCCTTATAGACATAGGTGAAATCGTCAATTTTTTCTAAACAACTGCGTGCAAGACACTATCGCAATCGTGTTTTTGAGAATGCGGCGTGCTACTAGTCCAGAAACTACAACACAACWGTGATAGCTTTCACAGCGTAACCTCCTGTGCTGCAGCACCTCCTGTTTGGGTCAACAACTATCCCAGCT
>JNHV02000551.1:0-14332 GCA_001691785.3 Amanita brunnescens Koide BX004
ATGGCCTCATTGACTGGGAACTCCTTTACGAATGTCTTCGCAAGATCATTTTATCCGACAGAGATTGGGAGGTTTTCGAATACGATGAATATGAGCCTACTCGGCGAGGCGCTCGTTGTCTTCCGAGCCGTGAGATTCCTCTTCCTGGAACATATATACTTCTTCAACCAGGCATGTATTGTCTATCTTCATGATATATGCTTCTTCACATGGTTATTGTAGATGGTTCTCCGATCCATGTAGACTTGACGCCTAATTCGGCTCGCGTCCGCCATCCAGTTCCTTTATGCGACGGAGATGTATGTTGCACACGGTATAGGGGCGCATATAAACTGATTTTCTGATTGGTTTTCAGATATCTGCCTTCCAACAACGTGTACGTGACCGCGATCCTGGCTGCCTCATGCGGCGCTGAGGTTAAAGGACGTCTATTTACTTGTTATCGGGAAACCCACATTTTCCCTCCTAGACGTGAACGCGAGGCATGTCGCACTACCTTACCTCTTTTTACAACTAAAACATGTCATGCAGTGGATTGATAAAGGCTATCCGAATCTTATAACGGATACTGCACCCCGCTCCGAACTTGGTGGAGCGAGCAAGATCGACTCAGTTCAGAATGCGATCTTACTTCGCTCTGATTTGCATAATGCTTGGAGTGATTATCTCATTGCGGTCCTTCCTGATGTTTGCATTTTCCATTCATCTATGGCATTGTTTCTAAGGAAAGACCCTCAAACTCGATCATATTACTGACCCCAATTTGCGACCCCTCGACGAGCTTTTCCGCGATCATTTTCTTCAATGTGTATTGGGTATGATGGGCGAAGACGAGGACGAAGACGCATTCGACGATGAAATCAATCTGTCGAAAGACATTTGGAGCGGAAAGCAGGGTAAAGAACACTTGGAGTATGGGGTATGAACTGTCTTGCGGATTGCACGGTTTTCAGGCTGCACAGGAGCTGAGTGTGATTGAATTACAAGCGCTTATTGATGATTAGGGTGTTATACTAACTTTGACGAGCAGCTTTCGGTCCGACGTGCATCTTAACATACAAGTTAGAGTTGCGTTTATATTCCCATGCATTAGTCCTACAGCAATTTGAAAGAGGGAAGGAACGAAGTAAAGAAGCAACGCAACGCTAATACACATGAAGTAGTATACAACCTATTACCCAAAATCGTATCTATATCATGGTGAAGTTAAGGAGGATTCCAGTAACTAGATCTGTTGGGACCGACAGGGCTCGCGGTAAACTCTGAGACATCTGGTTCTTGGTCTGGTGACAGTAGTCTGCATCTGAGGACGAAACTGCTCATGCAGAGTTTCTGTCGGGGCTCAGGGGTCGATTCAAGCACATTTCCGATGGCATTTGCGAAATCAATGCGGGCTGGGGCCTATTGTAGAAAGGCTCCCTCATCTGCTGCCGTTTGACTATTGGAAATGGGATCCGTGCTCGTTGCTGTCGTTGCATGAATACTCGCCCGGTCACTGATTCAAGCAACAGTAGTAGTGTTTCATCTTCGTCCGAAAGCTAGCAAGCTGAGGATAGTCATAGGACAAGCGGGAGATGGGCGCTGGGCGCTGAGCGTAAGGCGCCAGTAACCTCCATGGTGCCACTAGATCGGACTCGGCTATGTCAGCGATCCGTATTGCCCGTTTTTGCTTGGTAAGGATCGTGATATACAACTGAGGGTGATCGATTGGCGGTTATGAGCGTAATATTGATACAGGCACAGGTTGCCAAGTGTGACACAGAAAGTACGAGTAGTACGTATATTCCATTGTCCACCAGATACGGCAAAGGCGAAAAAGAATGTTCCAGCCCCAGGTCAACATGTCCGAACGACAAATATGACGAATTCATCCCCGCAACGGAAGGCTGATAAATTATCTCAGATATCCCAGAGGAATYACCCAGTGGTTCTTCTCATGATACCTTTGGACTGTAATCTGCATTTTACCTTGAGCATCGATGTAACCCTGTGCAAAATGGCAGATGAGCAAGGGATTAAAATAGTATACTTACTGTCCATGATCTTTCATCGCTTGTGACACTTTGTAAACTCCGGCAAAGGGACAATAAACGCGTTACTTGTTCACTTGTAATCCGTGAGTCCGGAGATGATGGCGGCCTTGTATTGTTCAGCGTACGTAAACGTTCCAGACTTCGTATTGCCKCTGCGAAGGCCGTCTAGAAAGGTGTTTAACGGATAGTTAGCTTATCTCTGGGAGATGACCTAACGAAGTTTGGGATGAGGAAAGGCAAAGCAAGTTCCACGAGATGACAGCAGCTAGAACAAATGGCCATAATTGATGCGACTTCCAGAGGGGCATGAAGAGCTAGGCTCTTCAGAGTGGTTACGTGATCTTCGAGAAGTTCCCGTATGTATGTATGATGCAGGGCGGCTGCTGATCTCAGATGAATTGAAGATAGAGGTGGAAGCCACTGCCGCAAATAAGGCACGAAAGAAGTAAAGTTTGCTCTTGCATCCTCGACTACTCCTTGTACATCCAGTACAAGTTCACGCAGATGAGTAAGAATGGTTGGCTGAGAAGCATACGAAAGGTGACTCTGCTTGCGTTGGCAGTAGGCTTGATAAACTGAGTTGGAACACGTACTGATAATGTCATTGCCAAGCTTCGTAGCATTGGCGTATACTTGGTTAAACGGAGAATCGTTGTAGAACTGACTTTTGAACAGGATACGATGCGCAAGACGACTAGCTGGGGTAAGTTTACGAGAACCGATTCGAGGACTTTGTCGTTTAGGGTATCGCAATACTTTCATTACGTACATGAGAAGGATCGCAACAGTGAGCAATACTGCACTCACGTAGAGGACTAAGCTCGTTAGTGTCCGTTGGATGCTTCTCGACCAATCGGGCAACGCTTTCATAGTATGAGAGCTGCCCAAGAAGAGAGTCAAGCTCTGTATCGCGTTGAAGTTTGCCAGGCGATTTGCTTGATCGACAGGCAGTTGTGCAGCGATTCTTAGTTCGCTCAAACCCGTTTTGTTCTCGAGGTAGTGGAGAATGTGGGAGTTTACGGGCCATGTGAATGACTTCAGATTCCTGCACATATTGAGGACTTCTGTGATTTGACCTGAGAACTCTGTGTGACGCTTCTGGGTCTCGTCAAAGGGTATGGACCGCACATCTGCTGCGCGGTTAGTTGGGCGGTGGATGCAAATGTTCCAGTGTCCTTACCAATGGCACGAACATGAACTGAGTATGTAGGATGTGCGATAACAGTTGCAAAGGGAGAGGAGACCTGTGAACTATTGGTATTAGACGTCAGGAGAGATGCAGTACTAGACTGGCCCGTACCGGGAACTTCAACCGTTGCTCGGCACGGAAGAACAGCGTATGGTATAGTTGTGGTATGGCAGCGGTGAAGAATGAGCGACTGACAAGAGCCACCGAGCAGAGGTCATCGGGATTCAAGTTAGAGAAGATGAGCTCGAGTACGTCCCGGTTCAGATCGTCAGTCGAAATCATGATGTTGAATTCAAGACTGTGGACGTCCTGACCCCCCGCACACCTACTTGCATACTAAGACAACCACTTCTTACCTATTGACAAGATATTTAAGACCATCCTAAGTACGAGTGATTCGTAAGAAAATCACGAGTTTGTAGTGTTTTTTTTTTTTGAATACACATGTCATTACACATGTGTAACTGTATTACTATTAGCAACGCCAGTACACTCGGTGCTAAGTCAGGTACAGGTTGACTTCATCCATATACAAACGAGTTGTGATCGCCATACTCAAGCTGGCCGACATAGAATGTGTCATACACACGCAGTARTTTATCATATGTCAGAACCTCTGGAGCAAGCTGATGCAAGCGCGTGCATCTTCCTCGGCTGACCGCCCTCACCGCGGTTCTGGATTCGCGTAAGGTAAGCTACCAGCTGGGTTTTAGTGGCCGTCCGCGGGTGGTGGTGGTGGTGGTGGTGGTGGTGGTGGTCATTGCGGTGTCAATGCAGAAGGGATGGCTAATCTTGAGATCCGACTCCAGCAAATGCCCAAGAAGGATCAATGTGAGGTGCGCCGATATGATGCAGCGTGCTGGCACCCACCAAGCTCTGCTCTATGCCATCGTTGGGAGATGCGGCGGGGCCCAGAATGGGAGAGGTGACGGCGTTTGAACGCATCTTGGGCCAGTCAAACAGGAAGAGATGAGAACAGACTTTGCGSTTGTTCGTTTTGTCGCAACAGGTGGACTTATGTGATAGGAAGACGTTTGTATTCCCATAGCGCCCATCTCGAGGCGCAAATATCCTTATTTAAGTACAGTTATAATGATACAAAAGCGGTATTAAAATAAAGATGCACTGAAGCTTCTTTATGGCCGCTGTGCGATGTGTACAATTCATCCCCAAACGGGAGTTGGGTCATTCTCCTTTTGTCCCTGTGCGTAATGGCGAGTCGTCCTCACCAATCTTTCCTGCGCGGGATCCTCAGCAGACGGATCGCCGCCCTGTGTACCGCCATACAGGCCAGGGTGCTCATCGTCCCGTGGCAAGGATACAGGCCCCGGCCTTTCTGATCTCCTCGCATAACAAACATATGCTATTGCAGACAGCAGTGCAATCGGGTGGATTGCGGTAAATGCAATGGTAGTTGCCTGTAGAATAACTATTATGGATTTGGTCGTGTCAYAAGTCCTAGACGCACATATATTTGGACAGGCTTGGGCCGCTGGATCCACATGCTAACGCATACCCATGTCGTCGCGATGCACCAGACAACATCACGTTGGAAAACCTCCATGATGAGCGAAAATAGGTTTGTACCAATAACGATGCCAAGGGCYGTCCATGCGTGCCAATGCTCTGTCCCTGTCAGATTCAAAGCAACGCTAGCAAGATCGGGTGTCAGTTACGGCCAGCACATACGAATATGTTACGAACAAGAGGCTGTATGGGAATATAAGTGACATCGTCAAGACCAAAAAGAACCGAATTGGTGAGTGTATAAACGCCGCATCGAGCGGACGTTCTGACGTTGCGGGATGATATATATCAAGCGCAATGACGGAGTACGCAAGGACAAGGAGCATCACGCCTTGAAGGATGCTYGCAACAAGGAACCATTGCATGACCTAGCCACCTCATGTGAGTATATGCTGACTGATTCTTTCAATTTTCCTACCCAGCACACAGCGCAGAGGGCCATGACRAAATTAGCGGTGACGAGAGACATTCCTACGCCCTTGATCAAAGTATACTGAATTCAAGTCAACAGTGTAACCATGCTATTTGTTGCAATCCATACCATCGTCTCTCGTTTACTCGCCATGATGAGCAGAACGCAATAGCCAATTTGACCGAGGAACAATACGGCGACATAGGCACCGAGAACCGGCGGCGAAGGCGAGAAGGCTGCTACATTGTTTTCGATGACCTTGCCTAGTAGGTGATCAATACGCCGTGTAGTTATCAATGTTTGCCACTTGCTTATCGTCGGCTTGGTAACCACCGCGCATATACATACAGTGGCAATATTAATCAACAAGGACAATGGCGTCAGAACTTGCARCCTAACGGTCCACGGAGTTACACAACAGACTTCTTCGCTGAGGACATTGCTGCGCACCTGACGAGCCATAGATAATTCCTAACACCAGGATGAGATATATCAAAAGGCAGGTTATCCATGATGTTGCTCTAGAGACTAGTGAACGTTTGAAGTAACTTCCCGGAATTGAGTGACGTCATATGCGCGTCAGAGACTTTCCCAATCGGGCAAATCCAAGTTGGACCACAACAATGTCCACACCCACAATAGCGCTCAAGATTGAGTTCGGGGGAGGCATGGAGCTCTTGTTCGCAAACCAGCGGTCCCATAAAATCAATATTCCGGCCAGGGTTCCTATCGATAACAAAACTTCAGCGCACATAAATACAAAACCAGCTGACATCACGTACCTAATACACTATTTGAAAGATCACCTATTGAAGGAAAGGGAGGAGCTGTTCATGGAGAACGAGACAGTGTAAGCCGATCAAGAATGTCCGTTTTTCACCGAATCGATATCCTTGCTTTAGCCGTCCAGGAATACTGGTGCTTATCAACGACACAGATTGGGAGCTTGAAGGCGAGGGGGACTACAWGCTACAGGATGGAGACGAGATTGTATTCATATCGACATTGCACGGCGGTTGACTACATACAAGGTAAGAGTTGGTCCTAATCGTTACCCTGTCAGGATCTAATTAATCTCGTTGGCAGCTACACGATATCTTATCTTAGATAGCACCCTGCAACGCTTCAGAATGTGCAAACGAAACKTTTCAACTCCAAATCGCGTCCGAAACATGTATGACATCCGCCATCTTCTGAACGTCGTGCACTCGTATGATCAGCGCATCTTGTTGTATGGAACATGCTACAGCRGCTGCTGTAGCCCACTCCCGCTCCGCTGGATGGGTCTTTCTCCCAAATTCACCTTCCTCAAGCAGGGCTCCAAGGAAGGACTTCCTAGATGGACCAATAAGCTGAGGATATCCCGCTAATGGATTCCGCTCCACTAGTCCTGCATCACGATTCAACTAGCGCACTAAATTCAACAAAGACTCCACGGACCTGGACCTACTTGGCAATCAGCCGTAACCTTGGAGGCGGACCTCAGAAGCTCCAGATTACCCTCCACATCTTTGCTAAACCCGATCCCGATATCGACAATAATCAACCATCTTCTCAGTCCCCCTTTACCCTTGACAATCCGATCTACCTTTTCTCCCAACTCTATCCTTACTCCTTCAGTCACTGCTTCTCTTGCATAAGAATACTTGCTATAGTCCTTGTTGCTCCCTGCATCGCCCCGAGAGTGCATCAAAACGGCAGGAACGGCATACTTCCGCGCAACTCGCTTCATCTTCTCTAAATATTCATCCGCTTCTTCAACTACCCTCTTACCAAATT
Organism: Amanita brunnescens Koide BX004; assembly: GCA_001691785.3. Taxonomy (NCBI): domain Eukaryota; kingdom Fungi; phylum Basidiomycota; class Agaricomycetes; order Agaricales; family Amanitaceae; genus Amanita; species Amanita brunnescens. The sequence continues at coordinate 6,941 of JNHV02000551.1, forward strand.
CACCACCCGTCCACCAAGCAGGCCCCATAAACGCGTATACGTCATTGATGCAGTTTGCCCCGCTCAGAATAGCAGCCTCCGCTACCTCCGGACGAAACGTGTCCACACTGATAATTACGTCAGTCAACTTCCCAGCATGTCCCGATATCTTGTCCTTGCCGAGTTCCCCAGAACCAGCTTGCCCCACAGCGTCGATGACCGGCACCACCCGGGCAATCTCTTGTTCGGTGCTAACAAACGCAGCGCCAGGTCTCGTCGAATAACCACCAACATCAAGGACGGTTGCCCCTGCCGCGACGGAGTGGGATGCACACGCAAATGCCGTGGGTACCGTGTCGTGCTGCGAACCGTCCGAGAATGAATCGGGTGTTACGTTGATGATCGCCATGATATGTGTCTTTCGCCCAGGAGTGCGGATCGAAGACGTCCGGTACGGATAGGTCCAGTAGGTCAGTGTAGGCGGAACTTGGATCGACTCTGGGACCAACGCCTCCGGCGGTGTATGCAGAGACAGATGGCGAGGGAATGGTATCACTTTTCGCATGGGTTCAGCATCGGGGGTATCCTTCGACACGGACGACTTCAAGAGAGATTTTACAGATTCCTTAGTTATCGGATGTTCGTAATCCGGAATCATACTGTACACAAAACATATGTAAAATTCAATCTGACGGAGAATGGGACTCACTCGTTTAGAGGCCGCAGAACGAACTCACGTTCGGCTAGCCTGGGATGGGGTATCACCAGCTGTCCGATGAGATTATCGAGTCGATTCTGCTCTTCTTTCGGGCGCGTATCAACCACCGTGTCATCGAAGAAGACGATGTCCAGATCGACAGCGCGAGGGCCATATCGGATCCCCGGGACACGTCCTACGAGTTTCTCGATGGCTTTGAGCAGCTCAAGAAGCTGGAGAGGCTCTAAATTGGTCTCTACCTATCTTTTATTAGCCTGCAAGTGAACATTTATACGAGGGGCGCACTATGCATGCACAATTTATGAATGCAGGCTGGTCAGCGACGTACATTGGGGCGGTTTCGTACATGAAGCTCGTGTCGACAACATCCACGGCGACATTTGGGGCGTTTTGGGGAAAGGCGGCGCCAGTCGAGGAGAATACATGTCTGGGTTCTTCAAGCAAACGAAGGGCGACCTCGATGTTCCGGAACCGGTCRCCAAGGTTGGATCCTAGCGCGATGACGGCGCGATGAGACGCTAAGGAGAGTTTGTTCATATTGAATTTATTTAGACTACATTTATTTGATTGTCTCGTTACTACGACCTCTCCTCTTCCACTATTCTCTGCAATAGCGGGGCAATGCCCTTCCTCGAAATGTCAGCATTCTGTTGCTTGTATACCCGGACCCTCAAATCACTTCGATCACCAAGATCAACGATGAAGTGCTTATGTTTTTTGAGCTCCAAGTCCTTGTCCGCTTCAAGACCTGAAAACAGTCTCTCGGAAAGGACGTCCAGGTCAACCGAATCCATGTCTGACGATGAGCGAACAAACCATGCCATCTCCCGCTTATGCTTGCCCTTCCCTGTCTTTTTCTTTGATTTCTTGTGAAACCCAGTCAAAACACCGAGGATGGCCAGGTTACGGGTCGTCATCCGGTCTAATGAAAATTTAAGCAGYTGGCCGTTCGCTGCCCAATCTGCATCGAGAGGAAGAGGCACTGTAGACAGGCCCGCTTTCATTTGCACTTTGCCCGTTGATTGAGAGGTCGTGGAAGTTATCTCATAGGTGTACTCTTTGTAATCTCTACGAAGATTATCATACGCATTAAGGTGCGATAGATCGAATTTCTTCAAGCCCAGGGTAGCTGTCAACTCCTGAACAGAAGGAATGGTGTGAATCTCTTGCTCCGACTGGACAGAAGGATTGACGTCGTTGATCGACATGGGTAAAAGCTCCTTCACAGACGGCGCGAGCGAAGAACGCGACAAAAGATGGTACGCAGCAGCATAATCCACCTCAAGGGCCTTTCCTTTTGGTTTAAGTCCGCCGGTATCGATCAGAATTGCGCAAAGCAACAATGTTGCGAGTTCACCGGGTATATCGAATCGATTTCCATCTTCCAATGTCGCATTGACCAATAAATGTGTTATATGTGAAGAGCAGCTCCCGGCAGGCGCAACGATCCGCGGGTTCGCTGTCAAATGCTGGTTTTCGTCAGCGTGGTGATCGATGATGGCTGTGACGACAGCAGACGGCGATGAGTATCGGATTCCCAACCTGTTGTGGTCTACGAGAGCGAATTTATCCGATGGAAAGGGCGAGTCGGCAACGAGGGGTATGTCCGAGAGAAAAAGGATCTGGGACCCTGGGTCCGTGATGCCAGCTAATGACAACGCGTATATGTTTTCGGCGCGCAACGACAAATCTGCACGCTCAATTGGTACCAGGGGAACACTCTGGGTTTTTCCATGTACTGAGCAGAARTAGGCATATGCGATAGAGCTGGCAAGTGTATCGAGGTCTATCCTAGTAGTGATTAGTGCTGGCCAAGGTTTGATACTAATGATTTACTAATTCACCTCCCGCCTCGTTACCCATGACTACTGTCCATTCCGAACCGCGCGCGGGAGTGGCACGGATATCATCCAGATATCTTTGTTTTGAGTTGGTGAGAAAATGAGTCAGAGTGGTGGACATTGCGCGATTAACGGCGGATAGGCGGCGAAGAATGATATTCATGCATTGCTAGCAGCGCCCATTTCAATTTATATTATCCATCAGATTAAGAAGGGTATTCAAATGCTGTAAGTAATTACACTATCCCAATGTTAATGAGACGTCATCCATTTGGTGGTCACATCTCTATTCAATGTGCCAGCTGCACCTTTTTTACTATAAGCGAGAAGSACTTGCTCTGTCGCAAGCTCTTCAATTGCCTTCAAGTTCTTTGGAACAAGCGTTTTGGATGCCGAAGACGTTGGCGATTGAATTAGACGTCGCGAACACTAAATCCATCATAAACACATTAACGCATGTGCTACTAGTTCAAGTTTTACATACCAGTTTAATCCCGAACCAAGCGCGGATGCTGAAACCCCGTGGCGGCTCTAGTGCGGCTGATTCATCATCCATATCAATTACAACAAGAAACATCTTCAACGCTAATGGCACATCGCCCGCAGAGAATGCTGTTTCAGCAAATTGCAAAACGGTGAAGGGATTTTGCGGCGAAAGAAGCAGGGCATGAGACAGGGACTGTAGGGCAGATGTATATCTGAAGTCTTCTGTTAGTATACGGAATACGTGACTCTGGTGATACTCACAAATTACAAGATGAATAAATATCAGCAAGCTCCAGCCAGGCTTCCAGGTCACTGTAGAATGTGTCCAAATACTGCGAGAGCTCTTCCACAGCCTCCTCCAGCTTTCCAGCGCGTCGAAGGACTGATATACGTCTCTTCCAGACTGCCTGCGAGGAGACTCAGTGAACCTGAACGAATAGCAAAACAGAGGTAACCTACGGCGTTGGAAGGATCGGCATCAAGCAACTGGTCATAATATTGAAGCGCTACGTGCGGACGCTCGCTCGCCTCAATTCGGATGCCCTGTAGGGTATCTACGCGAGGTGATCCAGGAAACTTTTTCGCGAGTTGCTCCAAGCAAACCTGGACAACGACAAGACAACTGTCAGACAACATAACAACTGAAGCAGTACACAAACAGCCATCACCTACATCCGCGACATCTAGTCTTCCAATATCTATGGCAGCTAACGCGAGCTGCTCAAGGAAAGCCCACGCTATTGATACGGTAAGCCTTGCAACGTCAGCAAGCACTGTAGCTATGCTCACAGTCGTCTCCGAGCCTTGAAATGCCATTTGATTTGAGTATGATAGAGCCCTTGTCGAACGTCTCTTGTGAAGCTCTAATGTTGTTAGCACGATAGTTTGCAAGTGTCTCCAATGCAGCGGACAGAGACATGGAGTCGTGGTCAGCGTTTACGTAACTGCGATTCTCCGAGCTGCCCGCGCGTCAGACCATCAGAAGCTGCAATTCCATCCATTATTTCCTTGTTCAACTGACGTGTAATATGTATCCCTGTGTATGCACGATTAACGAAGGAATAATTTAAGCACCATGCATGAAACTATTATGTCGTGTGGATGTACAAATTGTACGCATGAAACGAATGGTGATATGTACCAGGTTAAAGGAGTGTAGGAAATAATTAAGCGTGGATAATGTATTCGAGGTGCTCCCTACTATCGTTCGGGCACAATAGTGAATTGGAACTCCTTTGCACTTTGTGGTGACGGGAGAGGCGCCGTAGCAGGGAGATTCCCATATACGGACGGAGGGCTACGAGCTCTCTTAGGTGGTGGGATATCCATCGATAACGTAAATTCACCAGAATCCTTGATTTCGCTGACGAAGGACTCGCATATCAATGCCTTGTCCACTGGGGGTGGCACGAATACGATTTGGGGCTTCAACTTCTGATTATCTCTTGGGTCGCTTGTTGTGAGCGGTTGACAAAGAAGCGACGATGTCGTTAGTCCAGGCGGATGAGAAGAGTCACACAGCGTCTTCTGTTCGGTCTGCGAGAACTGGGGATTCTGTGGTCTCCCGAAAGGCGACTTGTGCTCGTACATGCTGCTTGTGCGCTTTCTGACCTTCGGCCTATCCAGTTCGATCCCCGTTTTGAAAGCGCCCCCGTCCTCTATCCAAGCCATCTCACCAGCTTCCAAGTCGAGTCCAAGCCCAGCAACACCCAGCTCGAGCTCCCGCAAACCATCATCTCTCATCCTCTTTCCCATCAGTGTTTCCTCATCTCCTTGCACAGGGATGAATTCCTCTTCTTCCTCTTCAGTCACGGGAAACAGCTTGGGCTCCCCTCTCTTAGCGCCCCTCTCTGAGCCCATTCTTCTCAGCTGGTACCCGAATCCGACTTGCTCAGCATTATTACTGGCGCATGGTCGTGTCCGCTCTTGAAAAAGGACCTCATGTTCGACACATACATCGGGCGCATACTCCCAATCCTCTGCTGTCCACACACATTTCGCTAATGGGGAGCTCATGTATGGCGTTGACATAGTGCAAGTCGCGATGTAGCCACAGAAGGTACCATTGTCCCATTTACCTTTGGCACCGGTGGAAGGGGACAGCGGTCCAAAGGATCGGTTGAGCCATGCTCTGCGTCTACTTCTCACTTCAACCACCACCTCCCGCTGTTTCGCTTCACTCTCAGCCTGAGCGGCTCGTGCATGAGCTCCAATCAGAAGATATTGAAGCTTTCCTGTCAACCGAGAGAGTGAYTTGTATTCTGCCATTTCTGTAGGTGGGAGCGAGCCAGGTGGTGGACATTCAGGAATCAAGGTAGCGGGTGGTGGTTTTGCCTGGACAGGGGTAGGTCGCACAACCCGAGCTATTCCTGTGCTTTTCGGCAGCACAGCGGGCATATTGGGATTACCAGATTTGCTCAGTGGAGGAGGAAAAATGAACGTCTCGTGCCCCGATGAAGGCGTATGCACCGAGCTGCCATCCGTATCTGTCTCGATGCTGTCAGTGTCTTCGTCTTCATTTGTTGTGGGGTCCCTTCGCCGTAAAGACGATTTCGGCCGTCCGTCATCTGTGGCATCTTCCTCTTCATCCGAAAAAAGGTGAGGTGACTGGACAGATTGAGTCGTGGAGGCAAAGTACTCCGCTTCCCGCCTATCTCGCTCCCGCTGTGCCCTATCCTCCTCTGCAGAACGACGAGTGAGCGTGTTGGTTGTGACCTGGAGATTTGATCCATTGGCCTTGCGTCTTGCCACACTAAATCGCGGAAAAAGTTTTGTCCTTGTCCTTCGGTCTCTTTCCTTACCGGCCTCAACTCCGGCAGCAGCGGCCATTTGTGCCAACTCGTCCATGCGCTCACCGGCCCTTCTCAACACACTTTCTATGGTCCAAATATAATACCCTGCACCAACTTTGCCAGTGCCGTCGGGACCACAAAAATCAACGTTAATAGCGTGATAATTCCGATATGAACCGTACGGCGAGCGGCTGATGATCTCTGGGAGGACAAACCTCCGAAAAGCATCCACCAGAAAAGAGCGAGCACGCCATCGCAAGGTACGTGATGTATTCGAGGGAGTCCCTGTCTGTCGTAATGTTTGGCGCATTGGGCTATTTGGAGGGCTCCAGAGAGGAGGAAAAGCCGACACGAGTCGTGTAGGCGTGGGAGGTGGTGTAGGTGAGGGAGGGAGGGGAACGGTCGAGGGTGACCGTTTGGGTGGCTGAGTGAATTTCAAGTTAAGTGGTGGCAGCCGGGAATGCGAAAGGGTCGAGGATACCGGAGTAAGATTCACGATAGATCTATGGGTCGATTAATGGTAATTCTCGTATGACCCAACAGACGCGACTCACGCAACAATATTCATAAAAAAGGAGCGCTGTTTTTTATGCGTCTTCGATGGAGGCCTTTGAGTTGGAGCGGATGCCTCTGTGCTACGCCTGCGATGCTCGTCTTGTTCCTGCTGAAACTGATGTAACTCTCTCTGCCTCTCGCGATCCTCCTCCGCCGCAGATTGAGTAACATCCCCGACGATACTTTGCAGTTTTTCAAGGTAACGCCGCACAGTGACTGCATCGTATGGCAGACGAGGTCTTTTCTCCACAGGCACAGGAGTTTGAGGATTGGCCGGCCACATCCACTCCTCTACAGACCCGTCAACAAATGAACATCGTATGGTGTTAGAAGGAACATCCAGCGTTACTTCTTGAAGAAGAGTGGGAATACCTGCAGCGCGATCCAACGCATGCAGAGCAGTTGGGGGGTCGAGGTCGTCAATAGCCAGGGTGTTCAATTGATTTGCCCATCCAGGGGACATGAACAATGACGTCTCGAAAGCAATGTCATCCAGCACGGAAGCGAGTGGTTTGTCAGGTGAATATGCGAATGGTGCGTTTGCGAAAGAGAGAACGAAAAGAACGGCGGGGGTAGACGATTCGGGTATGAGCTTGATTAGCATGCTACCTGGTAAGAGGGGTGCATGCACGGGTATTATCCAGTAGGTATATTATAGATAGAATATAAATAGGTGTGGGTGCTAAAGAGTGTGGGCTAGTTATAAATTCAGCAAGAGTCCGCATCAGGATATACCGGTGAGACATACCAGTTCTAGTCTGGGAAGTGTCCGGTGGCCAGTCGGACAATATTGTGGCGAACCGATGAGGAGAGAGGAAGAAAGAAGGGTTTAGTAAGGCTCGAGTCACACTTGACCGTTTCTGAACCAGGGACGCACCACTTGCTCGCCACCGCCATCACTGCAATTACCTCAGTATCTTTCTCGTAGTCAGCCTCCTGCACGGGTTTACATACAGCGCCGAAAACGCGTCGGCACCTAGACTTGGTAGCGCGTGTGCGGGAACGCGTGTCCCAACGCGCA
>JNHV02000552.1:0-14313 GCA_001691785.3 Amanita brunnescens Koide BX004
ACTTCCACTCACCAGGGGCCGGGGCATTGACGACTATGTGGAGGTGGCCGTAGCGAGGTTGATCAGACCAATAATGCAGGATAGACTTCCATGATTTCAACTCTTCATCCCCAAGTTTTATGCTGCTGAGAGAATGATCACTGTGAATGTTAAGATCAATGTTGACCTGTTAGGGAAAGGAAGTAAGCCAATGCCACTTCGCATAGCGACTTATCGATGGCCTTCGTCAGAATCGCGTCGCACAATTCCAGAGTGTAAGCACCAACATCCTTGAAGGTACTCCGTTCTCGCTCCCTGAATATCTCCTCCTGCAAGTCGCCAACCTGATTATGGATCGCCACGATAACTGGGAAAACGTTAGATTCGCCTTCGATATGACAATTAAGCCGGCGAGAGCTGTCCTGGTTCTGGGCTGGGGCATCAAGCCTAGTGGTTACGGACGGGTGGTGGTTGTCTCCCCCTATACGAGTGCCGCGATCCGCATGCGACAAATGAGACTCAGAAGCGCCGTACCCTGCTCCATAATTTCTGACTCGAGAAAGGAGAGTCCCTGCGCCTCGAGAGCCTGGCCCTGAGAGAGCTGAGGGCAGCTCAAGAATGACTTTGGACGAGGTGGCGGCCAGGGTTCTGACTTCATATGTGGGCGTAGGGGACTGCGTGCACTGAATATCGTCAAAGGTACTCCATGTAACTGCTTAAGCCGTAGCAACCATGTTCGTTGCTCAGTGCATCGCCGCCGTCGTCACTGATGGCGACAAACAACCTGTGCTTCCCGCGCCCTCCGTATCTCCATGTCCAGAACTACATCTGACACCTCGTCCTCAAGCATTCAAAGCAGATTAATGTCGTCCGAGCAGCAACAGTTCCGAGCATCTTCTTCCACAGACGCCTTTCAAGTTCAACGAAAATGGAAAGCTCAGTCACCCCAGCCAGAATTCGATTCCGAAGGGTCTGAATCTGGGGCGGAAGTTTATCCGGTGGTGAAAATAGTCATCGAAGATGTGCGTCCTTGCTTTCGTTCCTTAGCATGTGCCCTGGATCATTGTCGTGGAATAGGTCGACGCGGAACTGCCACCACCCGCTTTTGGATTGATACAAGTTTGTCCCGCACTAATCTCGCCATATCAATAACTGATTCAGACGGAAAGCCGGACCCAATCCTGGCGCTGGATCTTCTATCACCCTCACGGCGCTCCTTCGAGATTGAAGGAAAACTCGCCGGCGTGTGTACCACCTTCCATTTTGCACCTGCCTGACTGACATTCACCGTGCGCTAGAACGAGAATGCCGCTGCACAGCTATCTGATATTGTTTCCATTGCCATGTCGCCGATTGCTCCTTCCGAGTCTTCCCCTCCTGCGCTCTTTGGGATCAACAAGAAGACTAAGAGCACAAAAGCAACGAATCCCTTGTATCCTACGCTACCTAACGTACGTACTGCTGCGTGTAATCGCCATGATTATCTATTTACGGCAACGGAATATAGCTTCCATGTTCGTTCCTTGGTTCAAAGCATGCACATCGTCAAGCGGATGGCAGAGGGAACAATGTTCTTCACCCCGATGTAGGCCGCGCGGGGATGCCATACGCGCGGAATGTGCCCAGCGATCATCGGTTTATGTCCTTGCCTGAACCTGGACTGGTGTTTGACGCTTTGTTCAAGGCGCGGGACGTCAGTGGTCCTTTTTTTTACGTGTTCCGCGCGATATTGAATCGATGGCCTACAGAAACGAGTGCATTCCTCAGGCGCTTCAGGTCTATCATACGCATTTGCACAAATAGTCACGTACGTTTGGCCCCTTCTTCAATACTCCGTGGAGAAACTCAGCTTGTGACAGGTATTCTTTGTATAAGACGGACCCAGATGATTGGAATGTGAACGCGACGGATTCGTACCTTAATCTGAGCCCGCTTTATGGATTGGGTTTGTTTATTAATCTATCTCACTCTACTTCATACGGCTTACTTTGTCCTGCAGACGATGCGAGCCAAAACCAGGTCAGGGACAAAGAATCAGGTAGAGGCCTACTCTACCCAGACACATTCGCTGAGGACAGGCTAATGCTCGCGCCACCTGCTGTAATCGTGCTTTTGGTTATCTTTAGTCGAAATCATAATGTGGGTAGTTTGTCGCGCAGTGCGATAATCTGGAATTCTAATCCAGTCGCAGTACATTGCGGAGCGCCTTCTAAGTATAAACGAACAAAAACGATGGACGGATCCGCCCCCGACGGACGAAACTCTTAGATTGAAGCAGGACGAGGCGATTTTCCAAACTGCGAGGCTAATCAAGTTCGTTGTCACTTTACCCGCAACAAACATCTGGCTATATGCTATTGCAGCTGTGGACATTTCTTGAACGTCATGGTGTCAGATTACCTTCCTTCGTTCCTCGGACTTTCTGGGGATGGAAATTGGGCAAGAAGTGGGGGGATAGACGTACGGATAGTTCGTGCTGCTATTTGTATTGGCTTTGCTGACGTTTGACCAGTTACCGCAGCTGAGGAAGCAAGCCGCTAGTGGGCGCTCGCACGGCGTGCACTCTAGCGTCGAACTTAACATGCTGTACAGGGTATAAACGCTTTTACTTGACTCGATGTCCCTTTACTGAAGAGCTCGAACAGTGGCAGGCCAGCATGTCTCAAGTCGATCTAAAATGGACCGAGGAACAGTTTAACCAGCTGTTTGGGCGAAAATTGTTTGATCGGGTCACTGTTGATGATTTAGAAAGAGCAASGCGAGAGTATCAATCGACAATGAACACTGATCCGAAAAAGCGGACGTTCGAAAGGTACGATATTGATCGATGAAGGTATATGTTTTGAACCTGGTTTTGTAGGTTGACTCGCGGATTTGATGGGAAATTCGATGACGACGAACTCGTGAATGTCTTGCTGGAGACGAYTGAAAGCCCCGCCAGCGCTTTCCGAGCTAGAGGTATTGCACCCGTCTTTCGATCCTCTGAAATTCTCGCAATTGAGCAAGCGCGCTTTTGGGGCGTATGTACGTTGAACGAGTTTAGAGCCCATCTAGGACTGAAACGTATGTATTTCAGCCTGGTGTCTATTTCTGACCTTGATTTTGGATAGCATTCGAAAATTTCGGAGAATGGTGTTCGGATTCTGTCATTTCTGTAGGTCGCTGTGACTCTTCTTATACATACCTATGTCACTGATGTTGTATCTAGAGTACTGCGCGTAGACTATACGGCCATATCGACAATTTGGAACTTTATGTGATTAATTTCTGTTTCATTTAATAATGATAAAAATGATGATATCTTTCAGCCCGGCTTGCAATGCGAAGCATCTCCTGATTCGCCCTATTCTTGCGGGTACACAGTGCGTATCTTGGTCTGTTACGATAAGCTCTTCCTCCTTATCCATTGGCTTAGTAGATGACCAAAGCTTTGCTTGCGGACGCTGTGAGATTGATACAAGGAGATAGGTTTTACACGACCGACTTCTGTCGTAAGACTTGGCATTCTGGCTTAAATGGGTGTCATCTGATCATGACGCGCTTTAGCACGAACTTTGACATCGTGGGGCTACCTAGATTGCCAGCGAGATTCATCTAGCATAAATTCAGGTGGCCATTGTAAGTCTCGAAGCTATAATCCCCACCGCGTCCACTACAATCTACGTTTGTAGTGTCAAAGTTGTTCATTCGCCACCTTCCCCGGTACTATGAATATGTAGGTCAACGACACTAAATGCCCATGAACACGGTTTACGTTCGCCGCAGAATTCAGTATATGGTTGCTTCCCATTCTCAACGCCCCAAAAGATGAAAGATAATTTGATGAGGCAAGGGATAGCCGATAGGTACTTGTTTGACCGGCCGACCGCTGCTCCCATTCCAAAGATTATCGATGAGTTTACGCCGATCAAGCATGTTATTAGTGATCCAATAGTATTTCCTCCAATGTATGAGCTCAAGGTCATCCAAGATGGTCAAGAATTTACGTTATCGATCGAACCGGGCACAGAGTAAGTGCATTTATTTACCACTGCCGCAAGAAACTAAGTAAATAATTAGGTATAAGGCTCCGGAGAAATTTTGGGTGCGTCTGATTGAGAGTATTAGGTTACAAGGTAGTTATAACAGTGACGACAGGTGCTGGAGGCGCTTTTCCCGAACAAGGATGCGTTGCAACACCACGGTGACTGGTTCCGTGAAACCGTAACCCGGAAGATCAAGGAACGATCATGGAAATACGGAGGTATCAAGGGCACGACTGTTGATATTGTTCACGATGTCATCAATGCGTCAGCTGTCGAATGGGTAGCCGAACATTTGGTGAGTGCTTGGCTCTACATTTTCATCCTTTGTGACCGGATACGATCCGTGTAGTTCGGTATACCCTTGAAGACAGATGCATATCCCGAGGGGCTTTACACAGAAAGTGAATTGTACGACATTCTTTCAAAGCTGGTGAGTCGTTATTGTGCATACGCAATGGGAGCTGACCTCAGCCCGTTTATTTGTAGTATATGTGAGCTATTATTCTACGGCTTGGGTATTAGTCTGAGTCATACTTGTAGCCTCAAATACCCGAGTATTGAGGACACTAAGAATGGTTTTTCCTTGCGTCAAAGCGTTCGAGCTAGCCATGTCATTTTGGGTCTCGTAGCAAACGAGATAACATCGCTGAAGCCTATCTTATCACCTGTGAGTTTTCGTTTATCACTTCAATACCTTTTCGGGCTCATGCACCACGTAGAAAGCATTCATTGACAGATTTTTTACGGGTCAAAAATCATCTAACGAAGACACCACGCCGAGTGTTGAATTTCTAAGTAAGCTAGCGTCTAGCGACAAGCCGCTGGAAGAGAAGGTTACAATCGTGCTGGATATAGCCATCAGCTGCTCTGTGAGCATCGCTCAAGGTAACTTTAACCTTTCCGGCGAGTATATTTGCTGAAGTCGCTTCCAGCCGCTGTACATGCTGTCGACTTTTACCTAGATGAAGAGCAAGAGAAGGAACAACATCATATTTTGGAGCTAATGCAATTAGACGATGCGGAAAGCGCTGAAGTACTACTCGGTTATGCACGGGAAGCCCTTCGTGAGTTACCAATTGACTAGCTCACGCATTGTTGCTAATGGTTGACGAAGGGTTTAACCCTCGTTTGAGTAATCTATGGAGAAACGTCACCGCAGACACGCAAATCCCACAGGGCAGCGACATGTCGCCTCTTAATGTCCATGCGGGAGATAGAATATGGATCAGTTTCAAGAACGCTAATCTTGACGTGAGTCTAATGCAATCGATCTTGAGAGTATTGAGGCGATCGTGATGCAGCCAGCCCAATTCCCTGAGCCAGTAGAGATAGATCCACGGCGGCAGCGAACGTCGTACCGGATTTTCGGAAACGACTTTTTCAGTGGTCCTATCGCAGCCTTCGGAGAACAGATCATTGTAGAGGTGCTTCGAGTTATCCTTAAATTGAAGAATTTGAGGCGTGCAGAGGGATATTTGGGTAGGATGGCTGGGTTTCGAACACTCGTACATGATACGGAGCTGAATGTGTATTTGATGTCGGATGGATCTACAAGTTGTTGGCCGGGTCCTTTGCATTTAGTGGTGAGTAACTTACCGTTATTAAACCGCCCAAATATCACAAGACCATTAGTATGATGAATAAAGGCTATATGATTATGACGGGTGTTGCATAATGTATTACTTCTGCTATAGTTTGTATCCATTAACATGTCGCTTAATCAGTTATTCCCGAATCCAGAGTGCTTCCTGCCATGTATTCCGGTTTGCCTGAGGATGATTTGACGGCGGTCTTTTGTTTACGAACACTCCAGATTCCAAGCTAAAAATATATCCGCGCCTCGAGTTGGGGTAATTCGCCCAGTCGGAGTCACTGAAACCTATTGTTTGTGCCGTTGAGGGCCCGTTGGAAGGTGTGACTACCCTTGAGGTAGCCTAAAATGTGGATTGCGGCATTCCAGTGAGTGAACTAGCAATCGAGAAAGTTGTTGGATTCGGACGGCATAGACAACGTCAGCTCGCGTGTTCCTCAAAGTAGCGGGATAGACGGGTAGAATAATTTTGCCAGTTCAGCCTTTTCTTCGTCAGGAAGTATGGAAGAGTTTCTACAGGGATGCACTCGTTTCTGTAGGCCGTCGAATCATCAATATCATGCAAAACAGGTAAAAGAAGGACCACTGACATCCCGCGCCTTGGACAAAGTGTCAAACACCCAGGTTCAGGCAAGGACGTAAACCGGTGGTCGCTTGGCATATTCTGCGCGTATGGCATCCCCGCGCAGCCTACATCGGGGTGAACTTGGTCATTGTTCCCTCTGCCATCCGTTTGACTACGTGCATGCTTTGAACCGAGGAACGAACATGGAATCTATGCTCGCTAGCTCGTAAGGCTCCTGAGCATGCCAGTGATGGTGTGGGAAAGGCTAAGTGGTGTACACTATGACTTACGGTATCGAACAAAATCCAGCTGGACTACATTTTTGATCAATATTCATTGCAGTTCACTGTGAACCTGCGTGAACCTGCGTGAAACGCCGTGAAGAGGAGTGTTCACGATGACAACAGCCGGAATCATTGGATCCAAACTCAGCCGGGTGAAGCCGAACTCTGTACAGCGCACCTGCTCACTGAGTCCTGTGTCTGATTCATGCCGCCGTTGCTCGCGAGACTGGAAACAGAGTGAGTAGAAAAGCACATTGTCGTCCTCGGTGGTGGAATACTAATAGTAATAGGTTTGTCTGACAGCGCATTCCACCTCTCTCGGACGCTTCCCAATGCGCTGGCAAAGGGTGTAGGCAACAGATACAGTCTCGTTGGAGGCTACGAAAGTCTTGGAGGGGGTGTGAAGGCCGTAAACCATAAGTCCTCTTTACCCCGGCCGAGATAGCATTGATCCATCAACAAAAGGGCTTCAGTGATGCAACCGATTACACCGCATAAAACTCGCAGCAATCACGGCGGGATAATCCGAGACTGCAAAATATTTGCAACATGCCCGACTTATCACATCTCATTGCTATAGCCGTCAGGTATTCCAACATATTGTTGGGTCATCCAATACCATACATGCCCAGCTTGTTTCCTCGCTGTTCAACCCACATTGCAATGAGACATCATGTATTGCAATTCTAGCTACAGGCTACAGCGCACTTTAATATTATTCATTAATTGCAGACCATATTAGTAATTTCTGAATGCCAAGTCCATTTGCGCGTCCAAGAAGTTCGAGCGTGTACACGTATTTGAGCTGCTAAAATTTTTTGCGCGTTGATTTCTTCACATGGCTGCGAGTCTGACGTTTCTCCGTGACGTTTTCAATAGCGATGTCCTGCTTCGATTTCGCTTTAACTTTCGCCTTCTTCGAAGGTGGTGCTGGGGATCCCACAGGAGATAGTTCGCCATCGAATACGGAGGAGACTCCAGAGCTAGTGGCGGGGACTGTTGCTGCGGAGTTTCCGCTGCCTGGTTGTAACCCTTTAGAGCGTTTCTGGCCAGTTGTAACTTCGGAGGCAGAGGCCGGCGGTTGGTCGGAAGAAGTGGATGGTGTATGCTGGGGCTGGTTGACTTCAGGTATCGGTGGCTGTCCATGTTGAGATAGCAACGCTGGACGAGGATCAACTGGAGGTCCTTTGGCCAGTGGCACTGACAGACCAACTTGAGGTATCTCCGGCGCTTGCGCTGGACGGGCCTGGGGACGAGCCTGTGGCCTCGGCGGTGCAGGATTGACATGAGGTACCTGATCGGGCTGCGGTACTGCTTGCACTGACTGATGGCTCGGCGGCGTTGGTGCTGACTGACTGACTTGAGGTATCTCCGGCGCTTGCGCTGGACGGGCGCGGGGACGAACCTCTGGCCTCGGCGGTGCAGGATTGACATGACGTACTGTAGGCTCTTGCGCTGATGGTTCAAGCTGAGGATCGATCTGGCTTGCCTTCGCTCTGTTACATTTTCCCTTTCGTGCAGTTTTCAACTTGAAGACATCGCTCTCTTCGTCTTCAACGTCCTCTGGTGTGACAATTGTCGTATTATTCCGATGGAGTCCAGGAACGTTGCTAGGATAGATGAGTATCTGCACATGTGAAAGAAGTTCACTCACATTTTCCACCAATCCATCGTCTCTGCAAACCAGTGAGCCGTCTCATCATCAACGTCTTCTGTGCCCATGTCTGCCGTTATATCTGCATTCATTGTAACGAGTATGTTCTGAAAGAATTTGTTGTAGTCAAATAAAAGGTTCTTCGCCTCCCAGTTCTCCGCCGAGCTCAAGGCCCAGCATACCTGTAAATAGATGAGTAAGGATTAAAAGAGATCAAGGAACATACCATCACTGCTGTATATGCTATGGTTTGCGGTGTTGGAGCCTTGAGTTTGTTGGTAACGCCCCTTGCTTGCTTCCCTCCTTCCGCTTCTCCATTAAGCCAGCTAGCCGGCCCAGTGAAAATGTGGCGATATCCTCGCAGGAGGATATAACCTCGAAACAGGCCAGCGAGAGGGTTGTCAGGTTCATATATGGTTTCGTCATATAAGAATGCTGGGTAGTCCCCAGCTGTAACTCGATAGCGTCCTTCTTGTACTCTTGCTCGGAATAAACTATGCACAGTTAGAATCTATTATCGGATGGCAAATAAACTCACTCAGGGTCCTCATCAAATTCCGCTACCAATCGCATAGGACAAAGTAAACGCGCCGTCACAACATGGTTCCATCCCCATTTATTCTTCTTCTGGACATCAGGCAGAGTGAAAGTGGACCTCCAGTCATCATTTGGTGGGATGTGGGTCGCAATTTGATTCTTGAGAGATGACATGACATTGCTGCGCATAGTTGACATTTTCTTCGTCATCTGGAGACTTGATTAGTAGATGAATGCGCATATATACATTAAAACACCTCTTTGATAAACTTTTGAAAGGTAGGCGCATCGTTCCTAAACTCGGACATGATAGATAGGAAGTCCGGGACGAGCTCCATAATTTTCTGGAAAACGATGCACTTATATTGCTCATCACTATATCAGATCTGTAAGTTTGAGCTTCTGATTGATGCATTATATCCACTTACTTAGTCATTGCTGCATGCTGTGATGGATGGCAAGTGCGTGCTCTCATTCCTTGAAGGAAGACGTCCGATAGGTTGATGAAAGGATCAATAGAGAGGGGAATCCAGCGAGCCGCATTAATGAAAAGCTCCATAGGGCCTTCGTCTTTGTCATTTCTGCTTCTATGAGGTTAAGTGAGATATATGCGGTGTAGCAAATAGAAAATCTCAACTTCTTGCTGTCCTTTGACTCGGGCTTATTACCCTTTAGATATTCCGTAATGCTAGCAGCCGCTACAGCCTTGGGTGTGCGGGAAGGGCAATCTTTGTCAAAGCCAGATTCGGATGTATCAGAGGATGAGCCAGGGTCCTCCATGGGGAAAGGAAGGATGGGGATACATGGCTATGCATACCAAGATAACGCGATTACACAAGTCACATGATCATGCTGCCAACGTCAAAGTTAACTTTAGTTGCTCATTGCACTCATTATAAGCTTGCAAGGTACGTCGCATCCATTCCCCATTGTAAATATGCCAAAAACATGCCCAGGCTGCCAGAAGACATTCCACACTGACCGGGCATATTCTTCACACTACTACCGATGCTCTGCTTACCAGAAACTGCAGGAAGAAGTGGTTGGAGCGTTAGCAACTCATCTCGAGGAGGAAAATATGGCTTTAGATGTCCAACATAGCAGGGGGAATGACTTATCTATGGACGAAGAGACGCAGACCGCTGCGATAGACCCCCAACCACCAATGCCAGATATCACGATGTTCAATGATATTGGTACTAGTGATCTACAACCGGTAATCAGCCTGTATCTATACCTTACGGTTTCTAATATATTCAAATAACACAAGAATCATGCTCTAGAGCAAGAAGAGCCTGACTCGGAATTATACCCATCTGGGCGTGCCAAGCGCTCTAGACGCTCCCGGCAGCTTCCTGCTCGCTATCGTGATGAGCTGCCACCAGTTCAGGAGATGCATTTTGAACCACAGCATGATGCATCAGCTCAAGAAGAGCAGGATGGACTGCATGATGTTGGCGTGAATATCGATGACTCTGATTCAGACACGGCATCATCTATTCCATTTTACGACTCAAATCCAAACTCATACGACATATTCCAGTCATTCTTAGGTTCCTTCCCTGACTTCACTCCACATGGAATGCTCGATTCAATATGTGATTCCCCAGAATTTGACGTCACAAAAATGAAGCGGAGGTGGTGGTCAGGTATCACTCGGACAGCACCAGATTTCGAGTTGGGTAATGAAAACTCACCTGAACAAGAGCGTCTTCCTAGTTTGGAGGAACTGAGGAAGAACTACTTCCGGCCATACCCAAATGCAAGCACATTTCTTCTCATGCACTGGTTCTACAGCGGTTCCAGCTCAAAAACTCTGTCGGAGCTTGAAGGCTTGGTCAAGCAGGTAATACTTGATAAAGACTTCAAGCGTGAAGACCTCTTTGCTTTCAATGTTGTTCGTGAATCCCGCCGTCTGGATGTTATTGACTCGGCTTTAGCAGAATCGTTATTTACGTCATCTGATGGCTGGCGAAAGACAAGTGTCAAACTATCCGTCCCATTTGAACGCGTGAAACATGCTTCTGAAGCTGCTGCCCCAGTTTTCGAGGTTGACTCACTCTATTATCGGCCAATAGTTGATGTTATCAAAGCTATTCTACAGGATTCCGATGCTCAGCATTTTCATTTATTTCCATTTAAAGCCTATTGGCATCCAGATCGTGCCAATCCACCTCAGCGTATTTATTCTGAGTTGTATAACTCAGATGCATACTTAGAAGAACACGAACGCATTCGGGCGGTGCATGGAACTTCTGAAATTGAAGTTGTCGTGGCGTCCATTATGCTATGGTCAGACTCAACGCAACTTGCCAATTTTGGAACAGCATCACTTTTGCCGATTTATTTATTTCTAGGAAATCAGTCAAAGTACATGCGGTGTAAGCCAGGTAATCTCGCAGCGCACCACATTGCCTATATTCCGAAGGTGCAAAACCATCTTATACTCATCAATGATTTGTTTGACTGTCATCATCTCTAGCTTCCAGATAAAATCCAGGAGTTTTGCCAGCTTCAGTTTGGGAAGCCTGCGACAAGTCATGTGCTCGCTCATCTTCGTCGAGAATTGATGCATGCTGTTTGGAACATCCTACTCAGTGCCGAGTTCATTGATGCCTATGTCAATGGGATTCTGCTAGAGTTTTTTGATGGTGTTACTCGTAGAGTATTTCCACGGATTTTCACATATTCCGCTGATTATCCTGAGAAGTGAGTGAGATATTGTCATCAATACAAATGAGAATATCTGACTAGTTTGCGTAGAGTGTTGCTTGGCTGTATCAAGTTCCTTGCGGCATGTCCATGCCCCAGATGCCTCGTGTTGAAGGGAAAAATCTACAATCTAGGGACCAAACAGGACATGCATACCCATGTTAAGAAAGCACGTGCTGATGACAACATATACCGACAAAAGATTGAAGTGGCCCGACGACATATCTACGTAAATGGTGGTTATATCAATGGTAGGTACGTTGCTGTAATGCTGGGGTCTGAATCCTTAGTACCAATACGGGTGAGTTACAATGCTGCTGCATAATCTGATGCTACAGTCCAATAATGGCTTGCCAGAATGCTTTCTCTGCTCAACTTTCTGAACAGGGATTCAACTTCTTCTCAATGCTTGTCCCCGATTTACTTCATGAGTTTGAACTAGGAGTCTGGAAGGCAATTTTCACACATCTCATGAGAATACTGCATGTAAACAGCTACAAGTCTGACTCGGTTCAGATATTGAATGATCGGTGCATGGTCTTGATTACAGAACGTGAATCCCTTCTGATGATGTTCAGATATCGTCAAGTACCAACTTTTGGACGGGGAAAAATACGACA
Organism: Amanita brunnescens Koide BX004; assembly: GCA_001691785.3. NCBI lineage: Eukaryota > Fungi > Basidiomycota > Agaricomycetes > Agaricales > Amanitaceae > Amanita > Amanita brunnescens. Next base: position 11,968 of record JNHV02000552.1, read on the forward strand.
TTTCAACTCCAATGCTGCGTCAATGAAGAGATTAGCTGGGCGGGATTTTGAAGACCTACTACAGGTGATTCAAATTAATATTTTGGGGTTCTGAGAAGTTGATTCTATTTGATGTACAGTGCGCTATACCTGTATTCGAGGGTCTACTTGATCACCCACATGATGGTATCCTTCAAACACTTCTCTTTGAGCTGGCAACATGGCATGCCCTAGCAAAATTGCGGTTGCACACAGAGTCAATGGTCAAAGCATTAGAACATTCAACAACACGACTGGGAAAAGCCATCCGGGAATTTGAATCCCGAACATGTTCAACGTTCCCCACAAAAGACTTACCTTCGGATGATGCGGCATGATCTAGGCAAAGGAGGAACACTTCAACAGCTGAAACAAGCACGCAAAAGATTCGGAAATTAAACCTGTCTACATACAAACTCCATGCACTTGGTCACTATGTGGATGCGATCCGACAATTTGGTCCAGCTGACGGATATTCAACTCAAACTGTGAGTAGACTGAGGACACAAACTTAAAGTTGATTGCCAATGGTTTTATAGGGGGAGGCCGAGCACAAGAGACTCAAGAAACACTACAAACGAGTGTCAAAGAGCAACTTTGCTGCGGGAATAACACAACAAAACTATCGAGAACGGACCTTGGATGCAATCTGGGCACAAAAGTTGCAGGTAGACGAGTTAGAGGCACAGAAGGCAGATTCTGCACGAGCACCAGCAGCGACGGCCGCCATGACATCATCAAATCCAAGTAATCCAGGTTCTTCAGCCAAGGATCAAGAAAAACTCCCATATACTTCACCAGAAAGGCATTACCATATCGCTTCAGATATCAAACACAAGCGCAGGCTGGCTACATGGCTTAGCGACCTGCAAAATGATGTAGCCTGCGAAGTATGTCGGATAAGTAAAGCTCTAGACATTAGTTAATTGTTTCTGTTTGCAGGACTTTGTTCTACAGCTCAAAAGTCACCTTTTAACATGTCTTCTTGGTCTGGCTTATGATGGGGACGAGCATGAATACTCAGCAATTCAAAGGAACGAAGTAATCATTGATAATGATCTGATATATGAGCATAAGGTACTTCGTATCAATTTTACCACGTACGACATGCGCAGAGATCAAGACTCTCTGAAACCACATGATCACGGTGACTTTATGGTTCTCGCAAGCGAAGATGAGACCAGCTACCCATATTGGTATGGAAGGATCATCGGAATCTTCCATGTAGATGTGTCCTATGACGGCACTGAATCAACATCTTCCGAATCTCAGAAAATGGAATTCCTGTGGGTTCGGTGGTTTGGCCGGGACCTTGGCAGTGGCTACCATGATGGGTGGCATGCCCGCCGCTTGCCCCGCATAGGCTTTGTGCCTCACGACGACCCAGGAGCGTTTGGCTTTCTGGATCCCGGCCTCATTGTTCGAGCCATTCACCTGATCCCAGCTTTCTCCTCAGGTCGTACAACCAATTTACTTCCATCTCCTTCTGTCGCTCGGCGATCGCAGAGTGAAGATGACTGGGCAATGTACTATGTAAATATGTAAGTATTGTTTAATGAGCACACAAATCCCTACTGAACATCCCTCAGATTTGTTGACCGGGACATGGTTATGCGTTTTCGGGGTGGTGGAGTTGGCCACAAATCAGCACACAAGGCAACGGATTATTTTCTCCAGGACCGGTTTCCCAATGAGTTTGATGGCAATGACTCCGAGTCGGACATGCTGCCTGATGAAGTTGATGACGATGAAAACTTGCCACAAGAAAAGCCGTTCGAGGCTGTGCAATCAGTTGATGACGAAAATGACGAAGAAGTGACTGATGATGAGGAGCGTGAAGATGGAGATGAGGGTGATGAAGATGACAAGGAGGAGGGTTCAGAAGTGGCCGATGACGATGACGTGTCAGATGATGGTTATGCAGGGCTCTGAGCTACAGCATCCTATTCGAGGTCCACATTCTGCAGATGTCTTTCTGCCAAGCACCTATACGTTGCCGCACATTAGAAACTCAGAGTAGACTGTAGTAATTGTCGAAAAAACATATGATGACTTTGACTTACTAACGTTGCTCGATGTAAGTAATGTCATCAGTTTGGATATATTTTAGGGTATTGTAATAATGGACGTCAAATTGGATGTGACGCAGGCCAGGTCTACAGGGTACTGCTATGCACTGGAACAACCTACATTCGGGTCACGGTCATGGGACGTAATGTAACATCATACGAGATTGAGGCCCTTTTGTTGATGTCCCTACCTGCTCACACCAAGCGTCCAATCTACAAACAGTACCACATCAGGGAAAGCCGGATTTGGGTTATTGGC
>JNHV02000553.1:0-14293 GCA_001691785.3 Amanita brunnescens Koide BX004
GTGATTTTGTCGATCCTTGGGACATGTTTGATTATGGGGTCGGCGTTGTACATCACGATGACGAAAGTACGAGAGGTAGGTGGCTCTGCCAGTAACAACGGGCAGATCGTATTACCAGAAGATGATGTCGAGGAAGGCCGTGCCTTATTTGAACCGTACAGGGACAATTATACGGAGGCCGAGGAGTGAATGCCGTTGTAGCAAAACAATGTTGGCGATTGTATGTAAGTATATAAGCATGCAGCGTGCGGCAGTTGTATAATCGGACGTCTGTTTGAGCCGTGTGTAGTCTTAATAGTAATAATGTAAGGCTAGACGTAGAATATGACTCCAGAAGCTGACGATGGGCCGGTAAGGATCTGTATATTCTGCTCTTCCCGGTGTTACGGTGGCGGTAAAATGAGGCAAGCGTTAGGGCTCGGGCTCGGACTGGTAGGTATCCATGGCTAGGCGATGTTAATTGTGACCGGTGGCACTGGGCCGGTATACTACCAAGGCAGACACGTGGTTCGGTCTTATCAGCGCGTCTACTCAAACTCCACAAGCAGTCGCGCCAATTGCTTTTGACCCTCATGATGCAGTCGCGTGTACGCTTCGACATCACCCAGCGTGCCGCACTCCTTTGCCAGCGTTATACACTCCCTCGCTCTCGCAATCTCAATCAAACATGCAAAAAGGCGTCTCGCCTTGTCTCCATCCTCTGCGCTCAACTCCATCGTAGACGGATGATCCCTGTTCGTATTGAAGACCACCGTGTCCAGGACACACAGCTCCTTCCCATCCTCCATCGTCTCCCATCTCGCATTCACAAGCTGGAAAAACGGACCGCGGAGCACAATCTCCTTTTCCTCCGGATACAACGACAGCGCGCTGATATCAACCGCACATACGGACGTCACGACGCTCGTCGGAAAATGCTTGGCATACAACTTCAACGACTGCAAGTCCAGACTCACAACGCGAGTTTGGAACAGGACGCTTCGCATCTCAGACTCGTCGTCTGCGGGAACTTCGTTTGCGAATTTCATCGCGAGCTCTCGGGATGTCGTGCACGACACGAACGCGAGCGGGATGGACCAGTACCGTTCCTTGATCGGCTTGTCCATCAGATCTAGAAAATCCTGGAGGTGTTCGGTCGATAGGCGCATTCCGCGGAACACGGTCCCTATAAATCCCTGGGAATGGTCCCAACGAAACCTATCGCCGATCGCGCGAGGAAACGTGTAGTTGAACAGCTCGATCGTGAGGAGCTCTACGAGGAATACGGCCGCGCGCAATCGCACTTCCTCGTCTTCAAGCCCGTCGATCCGGAAGGCGTTATTGAGAACAGAAAAGATTTGCCGATATCCTGCCTGGGACGTGTACAGCTTTAGGAAAGTGTAGTCTTCCTCTTCCTCGGGATCCCCCGGCCTGCGATCCGCCCACTCCTTTTTCAGCTTCGATATGACGGCGTTGTTGGAGAAATCAGGGGCACTGGCGAGGAAGGATTCCTGTAGCTCATGCATGAACGTTGGGTAGTCCGTCTCCCAGTACGTTCGTATGTGGATGATGGCTTCTCGAATGCCGTCCATGCGTCTGTGGACGCTACCGCCCTGGAAGAACGATCGCTGGGAAAGGGTGCTGTTGCCCGATCCGAACCGGGAAAGGCCTTCGATAAGGGACCAACTGTTGAATCGAGAGCTTGTGTCTGCAGCGGTTGGGCTTTGGGGCTGAGACATGGTGCTGCGTGCAAGACGAGTGGTGCGCAGGGATGTGTGTGGGCTTTTTTTATCACTTTAAATATAGGCATTGACGTGAGAGTAGGCCAAGCACAAGCTTCTCATACCAGATGGAAGATTAGAGATCAATTGATCGTAACTTATGCTACTTTGACAGAACTTGATGCCAAGTTTCCCCTCCTCGTAACACCGCAGACGGCCAGTTATGGTTGCTGTGTTGTCTGGTTCCTGGTCTTGGCTTCTGATGAAGAACAAGGGCTAATCATTTCCCCATGGCTGGCACGTTCCCAATACGCCGTCTGCGCGTACGACTATTATCACATTCTGTCACAAGCGTGCAGTGCCTAAGAAGCTTTGAGATGTGATGCTATCCATGCGGTTCCCAGCACTGTGTTCAATGACTCATGGCTGCGTCCCTGCCTGTTTTGGGTTCTTAACGGCCACAGGCCCCCACACTATATARCGCTTTTCATCCTCTATCCCCGTTTCTCAAACCAACAAACGGACTGCTGCCCTACAATGGACACAGTTTTCATCCTCCAAAGCACCCTCGCCACTGTGCAAGGTATATGTTCCTGGATAGAACGATCACACTCGAAACAAGTAAAGCTGCGRCAACTAAAGCAAACCATCCAATCATTAACCATGGTGCTGGATCCCTTGCGACCTGCTTTTGAGTCTGGGACTTTGGATAAGACGCTCGTGGCGCTGTTGTACGACGCGGCGGAGATATTGAATGGTATCAAGGAACACCTGGCGTTGTGGAGCGGGAAGACCAAGAAGATCAAACTTGTCACTGCGATTACCATGGTGTACCCTTCTGTCGCTCTGGGGATGCTGCATGACGACGAAAGGAGGCTGGCGCAATGGATAAACCTCTTTACGCTGTCGTTGCAGATTGCCACGCTCAAGGAGCAAGCGGGGAGCCAGAAACAGACTGATGAGACAGGTCCAAAGTTGACGTTAGACACGGATTGGATAATACCGGGCAACGAGGACGTTRCATCGTTCTGGACCGATAGCTTTGGTGTAGAAGTGAGCTTTCCCTTTTCATTAGGTCGCGGCATTGACAGAATCGTTGTAGAAAGTTTTTGTACCAACGTCGGATTTCGTTGGTGCGGTGCAGAAATGGATTGGAGAGGAGTTGGATGAGACTGCGCGCAGTGCGCTGTTACTGGAGCTTGACAAACAGTGCATCGGTGGTGTGACGCGCAGGGCGCTTGACAGATTTTCCGGCCCGAGAACATTGAAGGAGTGTATCAATGACTTGCGCACACAGTTGTGTATGTGTCTCGTTTCTCTTCCATGGAACATGCATATTGAAATCTTATTGAAAGCACCGGAAGGCATCTCACCGTCCTTTTCAGTAATTAGCCTATCACCCGTTTCCTCCACTTCTTCATCAATGAGCCTCGAGCCAACTCTAATATGGGTCGATGACAAGATGGAGAATAACAAAATGGAAATCCAGATCGCTACTTCTCTCCAGATTCGCGTCATTCAACTTCCTTCCACCGCAGTCGCCAAATTGTGGATCGAACAGAATGAAAGTCAGTCTTCTCTCCTTATCAAGATGTACGATTCGATACTTATTCGATATGTTGTAAACGATAGCTGAGCTGCGGATGCTCGAGAATCAACATCTTATACAGTACATCACTGATAATGCACGATGGGAAACTGTTAGTAGCGGATCCGGTGGAGGTCTGTCCCTCAATATGTCAGCGGGGGAAACTATCCTTCGATATCTCCGCGGCCGGAATTTAAAGGCGCCTGTATTGGTGTACTGCGGTGGGAGCATACCGTTGACGACATATGTGAAGGAATACAGCCACGCTGCTTCGACGTGCGACATGGTTGTCTGTCGATCGTTCATAATGCAGCTCGTATCGTCCGAGGAGGGTGTGGATGAAGAGAAGGGATTTTGGTCATCGTTTGCGGAGGGGACAGGGTTCAAGTTGTTGAGCTGAAGCAATTGTTGTGATACAGGTTTTTGTGATCTACATGTACGATACCGTTTTCTCAGATAATCTAACTACGGTTTCTTCGATGGTACTACAATTAATTGAAGGTCATTTTGCTATTTACAATTCTACCGATCGGTTTCCTCCTGGTTTTGTATAACATCCGGCAACACCAACGTCGCACACAACGCCATTACCGCAATGCTAACAAAGACAAAGTAGACCATATTCCCGCCGAGATATCCTTTGTCTATTGACAATGAAAAAAGCGAGTTAGAAATTGCAGGAGCCACGGCGGTTAACACGCCCGCTACGGCCTATTACCCGCAATAAGTTTGCAGTATTTGACTGAGGAATCAGGCAACATACCTCGCAAAAGCCGACTACCGCCGCACGGCTTCCATACGATTGGGCAATAAAAACTGAAATGGAAACTACATCCACATTTGTAACGCGACTTTATCAGCATTGTACATGACTTACGCCACCCGAGTTCATTCAAAACTGCACAACAAGTCTGAGCGGCTAGCGCAAACCACACTAAACCGCTATAGCCATCTCTCCTCGCAATCCAGTTCATCAAAGGCCACAGCATGAATTGGGGAACCGTTGCAGATAGACCGAGGACAAATACAAATCTCGAACCCCATTTGTCATGCATACGAGGGAAGACGAACAGCTGGGATATGCCCTTGACGGCTGCAGCAATGGATGAGAAGGTGCCGATAGCTCGTGAAGAAAGACCAAGGCCTCCATTGCTTATAGGCGTGGACAGGTACAGTACTTCGGTTTCCAAGTAGAATGTCAGTAGAAGATAGATTGAGGACAAATTGAACGCAGCAATGATGATCCCGGGAACGAGCATGGCGCGTAATGATAGTGGCCTTCGGTCATTTTCATTCCCTTCTTCCATGACGCCATCGTCTTGTTGTGTYTTCTTCTTGAATAGGCTGGAAAATGGCAATGGTTCCATCAATGTTTCTCTAAGGAAGACAGTTCCAAATAGACAGGCGGTAAGCATTAATATAGAACAAATGGCGCAGGGCAGGAAGTATGGATATTCCTTGAGAAATTTGCTGGAACCGAATAATTGTGGAAATTGATCGACAGGTTTTGAGAGAGATCCGCCGATCTTGGACCCAATCTACGGCGGACAGTTTTGAATGTCCTCGCTTTACAAAGAAGATAGGACTCACTGTTCCCGCAAGGTACCATGAGGATTCGTAGTAGGCTATTGCCTACTCTCACCAATCAGGCAAAATTCATGATTCACAATCAAAAACATACTCGCGCAAGATCCGTTGGATCAGTCATCTCAGCCAACATGCTGCATTAACAAATCAGAAGGGTGAAGTGTGTGCTTCCATGAGTTGCTACGGTCTTCTAACCTTCTCGTCGCTCCACGAGTTCCCCCTGAGATAATATTAGACATTACATGTTACGCCATTCATGAAAAACTTACGGAATGAACCGATTAGAGCTTGACTGCATAGCGAACAGTCAAGAACGTGGTGTTAATCCAAAAGTCACACAAACCAAAGGATAAGATCCCAAAACGTTGTTGAAAGGCCAAAGCCGCTGATAAATACCGACGAACCTATTGTGCAGGCGAGGAAAACAAATTTTCGGCCTATTTGATCGGAAAGCTGAGAGATACGGAACGTTGTGACCATTTCAAAGGCGTATACCGTGGACATCTGTTTTTCGAGTTCAGAAATTCCAGATATTRTGTAACGGAGCACGTCACTTACCAGCAATCCGACATAGTATCCCACGTCCTTCTCTCCTTTTGCAATCCCGATACTTCGAATGAACTGAAAGTAATGTTTTGGGACCGCAAACTTGAAAACAGCGAGGATGACCGTACATCCGGAACGAAGGGGCGTGGGGCAAAAGTTGATATATATCTCGCAGTTTGTAGCGCGAAGAGGATTGAAAACTGGAACCATGGAAAGGGCGTTCGATAAACACGCTCAAGAGGTCGCTCTGCGTATAAAAGAGGGGTCTCCTCGTCTCTGGTACTTTGATTAGTCCTCATAGCCAAAGGGGAGAAGAATGAAGATGCGGAGGGAAATGATAACGCCGCGAGCCACTATTTGAATCTATCGAGGGTACACGATGCCCTGCAGTCCTATAAAGGGACTGCCACTGATTGGACGACCCAATAGAGATGGGTCATCCTTCTTTCCACATCAGGCTGACATAGCCGTCAAAGGGGGTCAAACTCGATGACTTGAATTCACTAGATACGTAACATCGTTACCGGGTCCAGGACACACGCATCGGGTCTCACGCGGCGGGTGTGCTATTTGTGGTGGATCAGAATCTATTGGAATCGAAGTTACATTATATAAATAAGATCATCCGACTAGCCTTTCAAAATTTAGACACCCGGTGCGGGCATCTCAATCTAGATACCCGTGGTGCTCGAACGAACGGGCGGCTTTTAGATATTGGCTTTCAGATTGATGTTCAGTGGAGGGGCGGCAGACATATGGGCGCACATTGATGGCACATTATGCATTCTTATTTGGGCCACCCATGCACCGACGAGTCCTTTCACCTGCTTAAATAAGTGGATGAGCGCGTTTTTGTCAATCAAGACGCTCACCAGCCTGAGGTAGTTGTAGTTCGGCACMAGTGTGTCAAAAGACCGCTCTTACAAAAACCATGCCTCCTCCCCGATCCTTCTCATTCCAGCGTCTCTCAAAGCTAGGGATTAAGAGATTACGAGATCAAACCAAGCAAAGTTCAAAGTGGGTGACTGAGCGTGACAAGAGCCGACGAGTCGGACTTGTTCCATCATATTCCATGTGGCCGCTCGGTGCTCGTGCGCTTCAACTACAAGCTGGAGGAGTTATGCTCTGGTACTGCTCCATACATCATCCACGAATTTCTAGATACGTTGAATAACAAGCTTTCGACGTAAGGGCTTCTCCCCCTTTTATTGCAACTGGAACTATGAATTTGGAATGATGAATTAGAATTTCTAGTGTTGCTAAGTTGACGTCAAAGACGAAAGAGGCGCCAATAAACGCTGCTAGTGGGTCACGCTAGGCAGCTGTGTACTAAGCATTTGTTATGGATCCTACAAACGAGGGCAGGGCTTATGTTATTCGGGACCCATTGAGCACTCCCATCCTGTCATCTCCTTGTCACAAACCTCTGGCGTCGCAGAAACGGAATAGCCAACACGCCTCACTTTGCCTCGTGACAAGCAGCTGGCAGCCRTTCGCTTGTTGATTTCCTTGATCCATTTCGCAAGCACGCTCCCTGTCTCTATCTCTATGAGCATAGCTAACTCGTCCGTGATCTCGGTCATTCTCCTTCTCGGTTCTTTTCRCTGTTACGAAGATGTTCTGGAGCTCCTTGCCACTTTTGCTACGAGTCAACCTATCCCGACGACAAATAGTCGCGCTATGTGTACAGGAGTCACTACGGGTGTCTTGTCATTGGCAATTCCCATAGCCCTTTTGATTGACTTCAACCACCGCTACCTGGGCTATCAGTATTAGGATCTCTCATTCTTGGGTATGTAATAGAGGGCAGTGAACGGTGACAGGGAGAGACAGTGCCGTTACGATGACTGGTGGGTTCGAGTCATTCGGAATGGCCCATGTTACACAGTAACCTTTGCTCTGTTATCTCCCACGTAATATCACCGAGCTCAACAGTCAACGTGTCACCGGGTCACCGGGAAATTATCACTTGGTACCTCCGTGGTCGGAACTACAATTGATTCCAAGTCGTCGGAGGCTATGTTGACATCTGCAAATCTACTGATCGGTTTCCTCCTGGTTTTGTATAACATCTGGCAACATCAATGTCGCACACAATTCCAGAGCCGCAATGCTAACAAAGACAAAGTAGACCATATTCCCGCCAAGATATCCTTTGTCTATTGACAATGAAAAAAGCGAGTTAGAAATTGCAGGTGCTACGGCGGATGATACGCCTGCCACAGTCTGTTACCCGTGGTAAGTTTACAGTATTTGACTGAAAAAACTAGGTGACGCACCTCACAAAAGCCTATTACTGCAGCGCGACTTCCATACGATTGGGCAATAAAAACCGAAATGGCAACTACACGCATATTTCTGACACGACATCCATCAACATTATGCATGACTTACGACACCCGAATTCCTTCAAAACTGAGCAACAAGTCTGGATAGCAAATGCAAACCACACCAAACCACCATAGCCATGTCTCCTCGCAATCCAGTTCATAAAAGGCCACATCATAAACTGGGGGACTGCTGCGGATAGACCGAGTACAAATAAATATCTCGAGCCCCATTTGTTATGCACAGGGGGGAAGATGAACGACTGGGATATGCCCTTGACGACTGCAGAAATAGATGACAATGTGCCAATAGCTCGAAGCGAAAGGCCAAGGCCTCCGTCCTTTATGGGTGTGGAGAGGTACAGTACTTCGGTTTCCGAGAAGAATGTCAGTAGAAGAGAAATAGACGATAGATTGAACGCAGCAACGATGATCCCGGGAACGAGCATGGCGCATAATGATAATGGCCTTTGGTCATTTTCATTCCCTTCTTCCATTGTGCCATCGTCTTTCTGTGTTTTCTTCCTGAATAGGCTGGAAAGTGGTAATGGTTCCTTCAATGTTTCTCTCAGGAAGATGGTTCCGACAAGCCAGGCAATGAGCAATATTACAGAACAAACGGCGCAGGGCAAGAAATAGGGATATTCTTTAAGAAATTTGCTGAGGCCAAATACCTGTGGAAATTGTTCGGCAGGTCTTGAGAGAGATCCGCCGATTATGGGCCCAATCTATGGCGGATATTTTCGAATGTGCGTGCCTTACAAAGAAGATAGGACTCACTATTCCCCCAATGTATCGAGAGGTTTCATAGTAGGCTATTCCCTACTCTCGCCAATCAGGCAAATTTCATGATTCATAACCAAAAACATACTCGTGCAAGATCCGTTGGATCGGTCATCTCAGCCAACATGCTGCATCAACATATCAGAAGGCACTTCCAGGAGTTGCAACAGTCCTCTAACCTTCTCGTCACTCCACGAGTCGCCCCTGAGATAAAGTATCAGACGTATCAGACGTTGCACATTAGTACGTATAATGGCATTCATGAAAGACTTACTGAATGCACCGATTAAAGCTTGACTGCACATCTAACAATCAAAAATGAGGTGTTAATTCAAGCATCGCACGAACCAAAGCATAAGTTCCCAAAACGTCGTCGAGAGCCCAAAGCCGCTAACGAATACCATCAAACTTATTGTGCAGGTGAGGAAAACAAATTTTCGGCCTATTTGATCGGAAAGCTGAGAGATGCGGAACATTGCGACCATTTCGGCGGCGTATACCATGGATATCTGTTGTTTTTATTGATTCATTCAGAAATCATATGAGTMAAAGACCGCGGTACGTGCCAGCAACCCGACATAGTATCCTACGTCCTTCTCGCCTTTTGCTACTCCGATGCGCCGGACGAACTGAAAGCAATGTTTTAGGCGCAAGTTTCAAAACAGTAAGGGTGTGCATACATCTGGAATGAAGGTGCCTATAGCAAAGTTTGATGTATATCTTGCAGTTTGTAGTGCGAAGAGGATTGAAACCTGGAACCATGGAAAAGGCACTCGATAAACAAGTCCACGAGGTCGCTCAGTGTGTAAAAGAGGGGCTTCCTCATCTCTTATGCTTTGACCAGTAGTCATGGCCAAAGGGGAGAGGAACGACGATGTGGCGAGAAGCTGATAACGTCCCAAGCCGGCATTTGAGCCCAATATAGGGACCAGGTACACGGCGCTGCTTTGGAATCCTCCGTTGATTGGACTTCAAGTGCATCAGGTCGTCACGCGTGTCACCGTGACGCACAGGCTCAGTGCGATTTATGAGAGCCTTATAGATCGGGTGATCAGATGAGATGCTCCGTCCGACAAGCAGCTATATATCCGCTCGTTGATTGCCCCGATTAGTATCTTTCGTACCCTGCAGGCCCGCTCCCTGTACTCTATCCCTACTAATTGGAAGTCATGTTGCAATTCTACCGATCGATTTCCTCCTGGCTTGGTATTACATCCGGCAACAACACCGACGCACACAACGCCATTACCGCAATCCCGACAAAGACAAAGTAGACCATATGTCCGCCAAGATACCCTTTGTCTATTGACAACGAAAAAAGTGAGTTGGAAATTGTGGGAGCCATGGCGGATATTACGCCCGCTACGGTCTGTTCGCGTTAAGTTTAGTCCTCAGCATTCGACTGAAGAAACCAGGGAACACACCTCACAAAAACCAATTACTGCAGCACGGCTTCCATAAGATTGGGCAATAAAAACCGAAATGGCAACTACATGCATATTTGTCATGCGACTTCCTCAGCATCGCACATCAGGCATGACTTACGCCACCCAAAGTGATTCAAAATTGCGCAACAAATCTGAGCGGCAAACACAAACCACACCAAACCACTATACCCATTTCTCCTCGCAATCCAGTTCATCAAAGGCCATAGCATGAATTGAGGGATCGCTGCGGATAGACCGAGTATATATACATATCTCGAGCCCCATTTGTCATGCACATAGGGGAAGACGAACGGCTGGGATATGCCTTTGATGGCTGCAGCGATAGATGACAAAGTGCCAATAGCTCGTGGCGACAGACCAAGACCGCCATTTCTTATAGGCGTGGAGAGGTACAGTACTTCAGTGTCGGAGTAGACTGTCAGCAGAAAATAAATGGACGACAAATTGAACGTAGCAATGATGATCCTGGGGAYGAGAATGGCGCGTAATGATAGTGGCCTTCGGGCATTTTCATTCCCATCTTCGATTATGCCGCTGTCTGTCTTGAATAGGCTGGAAAGCGGTAATGGTTCCTGCAATGTTTCTCTCAAGAAGATGGTTCCGACAAGCCAGGCAATAATCAATATTGCAGAGGAAATGGCGCAGGGCAAGAAGTAGGGATATTCTTTGAAAAATTCGCTGAGGCCAAATAACTGTGGAAACTGTTCGGCCGGTCTTGAGAGAGATCCGCCGATTATGGGCCCAATCTATGGCGGATATTCTCGAATGTGCGTGCCTTACAAAGAATATAGGGCTTACTATTCCCCCAACGTACCGAGAGGTTTCATAGTAGGCTATTCCCTACTCTCGCCAATCAGGCAAAATCCATGATTCATAATCGAAAACATACTCGCGCAAGGTCCGTTGAATCGGTCATCTCAGCCAACATGCTGTAGTAACAAATCAGAAAGGTGAACTGTGCGCTGTCACGATCATAACCTTTTCGTCATTCCACGAGTGCCCCCTAAGATTCAACATCAGACGTTACACATTATGCGTGGTGGCATTTATAAAAAACTTACTGAATGCACCGATTAGAGCCTGGCTGTACATAGAACAATCAAGAACGAGGTGTTGATTCAAGCATCGCACAAACCAGAGCATAAGTTCCCAAAATGTCATCGAAAGCCCAAAGCCGCTCATGAATACTGCCAAGCCAGCTATGCATGTGAGGAATACAAATTTTCGGCCTATTTGATCAGAAAGCTGAGAGATACGGAACGTTGTGACCATTTCAGTGGCGTAGACCATGGTTATCTGTTGTTTTGGTCAAGTCAATAGGAAGCCATATATTAAGTAAAAGACCACGGCACGTACTAGCAACCCGACGTAGTATCCCACGTCCTTCTCTCCTTTTGCTACCCCGATACTTCGGATTAACTGAATGTGATATTTTCGGATCGCAAATGTCATAACAGTAAGGACGACCGTACATCCGGAATGAAAGGGTGTGGGACGAAAACGGATATATATCTCGCGGTTTGCAGCGTGAAGAGAATTGAAAACTGGAACCATGGAAAGGGCGCTCGATAAACACGTCCATGAGGCCGCTCAACGCGTAAAAGAGGGGCTTCCTCATCTCTTATGCTTTGATCACTGGTCATCATGTCCAAATGGGAGGACCCGGGAGGGGAATGAAGATTGGAGGGAAGACGATATCGATAACGCCGCGAGCCAGGGAGGTACACTGCGCTGCCCTGCAGTCCTATAAAGGGACCACCGCTGATTGGACGGACTAGAGGTGGTATTTCTGGAGAGAACACCAAGTATAGTCACGCATCAGGCTGACATCGCCGTCAAGTAACTGTCGCAAGGGGCCACTCGTCCGAAGTGGGATGAAAGGAACGAATGGGCTGCTTCAATCTGTTTCGACGCTGTTTCTGTAAATGGCAGGTGCAGGGTTCCTCGACCTTAACGCCTTATTGAACACGTCCTTCGCAGTGGCGAGTATGGTGCTTCATTGGAGGCAAAAAAAGCGGGCAGAACTTGCGCAGGGCCATGCTGCCAAAAAAAAAAGTAAGTAAGAGCGAAAATTAAACAAATTGTAGGTCACGCACAATGACCCTTGCCCCCAAGCCATACATCTCCTCTCCTTTTCCGCCCCTCCCATTTGTCCTCTTCCTGCAGACTGGCCAGTTTCGGACCGGTGTGACCCGAGCGCCCCGGCAATATCCGGTAAAACGCGCCGGATAACGCGTCTTCCCCGCCGCTCAACATATGTTACTGCCAATTGACACGCGATTCTCTCATCATCCATCACTAGATCCGACATTCCTGCCGCTGAGTCGGCAAGTCGACGCGCGCCATGTTAGACACCTCCATCCTCCAAGCCGCGCTCTCCGCCGTCCAGGCAATCTGCACATGGATCGAACAGCTGCACGCAAAGCAGCAAAAGCTCATACAGCTCGGCCAGACCGTCCAGGCGCTATCCCTCGTGCTCGAGCCCCTCCAAGACCAAATCCCCAACATGGATCTAGACAAGTCTGTCGCCGTCCTGCTGTATGATCTCCTGGCGATCCTGAACGGCGTAAAGGGCCATCTGTCCCTGTGGGGAGGGAAATCTAAAAAATCCAAGTTCGTGAGCGTCCTGGGATTCCTGTCTCCCTCGACCGCTCTGGGAATGTTGTCGGACGACGAGAAAAGGCTGTCGCAGTGGATAAACATATTCATGCTGTCCCTCCAAGTCGCCATGCTGAAGAAGCAGGTGAAGGCCGAGACGCAAGCTGCGGCTAGGAGCGTCGATGCCATTTCGTACGCTCCCAGTCCTTCCAGTTCAGAAAGCACGTTGGTGGATTACAGCGGCTGGATGCCCTCGAATGATGACGTTTCGTCGTTTTGGTCCAAGAACGTTGGCGAAGAGGCGAGTAGTACTCTCGATTCAGCGAACGCACTCGATCGTGTTACTCACTTCGGCACAGAAAGTAATTCTGTCGTCCTCCAAGTTCATTACCGCGCTCGAAGCATGGATTCGGCAGAGGTTAGACGAAACATTGCGCAATGCGATTCTGTTGGAGCTGGATGAGCAGGATATCGGTGGCATCACGCGAAACACTCTCCAGCACTTTGCCGGCAAGAGAACGCTGAAACAGTGTATCGACGATCTGAGGTCTCAGTATGGTAATGCTCTCATTATCTCCTGCGATTTAGACATTGACTGATATCTACGTTAGATTCGTCCCGATCTAGTTCGCCGGACCAGCAGCCTYACGTGGATCTCGTGCCAACACTGGTATGGGTAGACGACGAAATTGAGAATATCAGGTCCGGGCTCGATTACGCAATGTCACTTGGCATCCGCGTTATCCAGCTTCCATCAACGATTGCGACGAAACTGTGGGTCGAGCAAAACGAGGGTACGAATGATTACAATACCGTGCACATTCTTATATATTGAAACTGTCGTTGGCCACACAGCCGAGCTGCGTACGCTCGAAGCGCATGGCCTTGTTCACTTTATCACAGACAATGCTCGTTGGGAAGTTGATCAGCGCAGCGGAAGCGGCGGTTCAGACGCCAACCATACGTCACCACCGCTGTCTTTGAACATGTCGGCGGGGGAAAGTATACTGCGGTATCTCCGAGGTCATGGATACAAATCGCCAGTACTGGTGTACTGCGACCAGAGCCTCCCGCTGACGCAGTATGTGCTGGCGCACAGTCACGCTGCTTCGACAAACCATCAGGCTGTGGCTAGAGCATTTATTGACAGGCTTGCTGCGGTCGATGCGGCATTGCAGAATAGCCTTCGTTCCGGCGGTCAGGTTGGAGCCGACAAGGAGAGCGAGAAGTTCTGGCTGAACTATGGGGAGCAAAGAGGGTTTCAACTTGCCTTGAATCTTCGCTGATGCGGCGGTGGGTTCAAAATATGTATATGTAAGTAGATTTCTTCTACATCGCTTTCCTTGACGATAACTCTTGTACAATATACAATTGCTTGAAACTAAACACATTTCGCATTAACTTTTTTCCATCAAACGCATCAAGTAAACCACCCCTTGGGCTACTTGATTTTCTCATCGTCATTCTCTCCAACATTCTTTCCACAGAATCCAAATCACCCCCCCAATCCACCACTTTAGATTTGGCGTGCCAATTCCACGATATCACCTAGGCTAAGTCCAGACGCTCTGTGATGGATGGCGCGGGGGGATGAGCAGTGAAGAACATCACTGATGCCGGCCTTGGTGCATGCCTGTCTGAGGTGAGGTACGAAAGAATGGTCGGGGATTCGATGACTGGGAGGTTGGTGTTGAGGGGCGACGGGCCGCTAACGGC
>JNHV02000554.1:0-14269 GCA_001691785.3 Amanita brunnescens Koide BX004
AGGAGCGAAAATCGTAATCCGAGTCTCAGCCTCTGTTTTCGCCCGGCGCTTTTGAGCTATAACCCCTTCTTAATCGTGTCACGGAATTAGAGGTAAGAGTAATGGTGCACACTGCATCGCGCAAAACTCACGCTGGTACCTCTTAGTGTCACTATTTTAGTGAATTTAGTGAAACAACGTAAGCCAACGATGATTACGGCCATCGCCCATTAATAAATTAACAAAATTAGCCGCTCTTTTTTTCTCCCAAATTCCCACTATCAATGTCATATACCTTGCTCAAGTGACAAATTCTCTACCGTCGTATACGCGAACTTGAAACTTAACACCAACGCCACGATTACGGCCATCCCAGAATCCATTCAGCCCGTGAGTGACGCGTGAAGACCTGACTCTTGAGTCGTGTTTCTTTTACCCACATTTAGTGTTTAGGTCATCAACGTTACATTCAACAATTTCGCTTTCGAGTCCATCGACCCTCCGACATGTACCAAGCTAAATGTGGCATAGACGAACGACAGCCATTTATCGCGCTAAGAGAATGGAATGTCATACTACTCCTAATTCGTCATACATCCCTGCGGCCCAGTTATAAGGACGCGACGGAGCTATCTTCCCTCTAACATCGCCTCACATGCTGTCGCCTCAGAGGCTTACATTATTGCTCTGCGTCTCATTAGCAGTAGTTGCTCAGCCATCGCCGGAGCAGCAGAAACGGATCACAGAAGCCATCCAGAATGCAGCAGATAATCCAAATCCTGATTATACCGCCTTCGTCAATCCATTCATCGGGACTGGTGAGCCGTTCTTTGTATTTATCATGCAAAATATCTGAACTACTCTAGACAATGGAGGCAATGTCTGGCAAGTGAATCAAGTAGTCTCAATGCTTCATACTGATGCCCTCTCAGTCCCGGAGCATCCATTCCCTTTGGAATGGTAAGGCCCGTCAAATAGCATGTCTTGTGTTGCTAATTAATCTGTATTGTAGGTCAAGATCTCCCCAGACATAATCAATGCACCGGGCGGTGAGGTGACCAGCGTTTCTGCAAGATGCCTTGCTTGATTTCCGTTCAGGCTACGTTGCTAATGCCAGCCAGGGGATAAGGGGACTTAGCCCACTCCATGATAGTGGATCTGGTGTAGGTAAGAGTTTTACTTTGACAGCAATTCACTTGATTGTGAACGATTCTAGTTTCGTACGGAAATTTTGAAATCATGCCACTTCTTTGTCCCGGAGGCTTTGACACTTGTACCACCTCTGTTAACGCTCGGCAGCGTCTACGTAAACCCTATACTAACGGTACGAGGCCAATGAGGCTGCTATATATGATGTCCCGCTGACGATATTGCGTGGCAGATGCCTATCCTGGTTACTTCACGCTCACATTGGACAATGATATTAAAATGGAGGCGACGGCTACGTGGCGAGCCGGACTAGAGAGGTTTACCTTTCCCCCGGGCTCTAAACCGTATTTCGTTCTCGACCTGGCGAACGACCTTCCCGGGACTTTTGCTAGAGGAGAGTTGGACATTGACCCATTGAAAGGAAGAATCACAATCAGCGGCCTCTGGGGCTCCAGGTGATAGCTATTGGATACGTTTGGGCATTACCATTCATCAGTTTTTTCCAGCTTTGCACCTTCGCAATACAACTACCAGGCTTTTGCATGTTACGACCTATTGAATGGTGGTAGCCAGACACTATCTGAGTATGGCGTTTGGACAGCTGATGAGTGGGTTAAACTAGTTCGCGATTGAAATCTTTTATTAAAATTTTCAGTTTCCAAGGACTGGATGTCAAGGGCGTTGGGCTTATGCGTCTTAATCTGACCGCCATCCTGAAAGGAGGAGCCTATGAGTCCGGAGCACTGTTTTCTTATGCTGGCCAACCTCGCGAGATTATCATTCGTGTGGGAGTTTCATTCAAGTCCGTTGAACAAGCCTGCGCGAATGCAGAGACCGAAATCGGGTCTTCCTCGTTCGAGGATATTTTGGGCCAGGCCAGGCCACTTTGGCAAGAAAAACTAAAAAAGATTGAGATAGACGTTGCCAACACACCAGCTGATATCACAGAAATGCTCTATTCTTCCTTATACCGAGCCTCGCTGACTCCGGTGTGTATGATGAGCTACATGAGCTGACCATTAGTGCTTACGATTCTATGCAGAGAAATGCAACTGGGGAAACCCAAGGAGTATTTGCAGATACCACGTCATACTATTTTGATTCTTTGTTTTGCAGGTATTTTTTAGACTGCGATGTTGACATAACTCAGCACCCTGCTAGTTGGGATACTGTAAGCAAATGGTATGCTATTTCTTAAAGGACTGAAATTCAAACTTTTCAAGTATCGCACATATTATCCACTCATGGGATTGCACTCCCCGGTGGAATTTGCTCAAATTGTAGACAACTATATCGACGGCTGGCGCAAGAACGGCTGGATGCCAGAATGTAGAGCCAGCAACCTTCCAGGGTGGACGCAAGGAGGTTGGTCCCCATTCCAGTCCTTGCGACGGGATGTAATGTTGTACTTCGGCTAGGATCCAGTGGAGATGTTATTGTTGCTCATTTTGCTGTTAATTACCACAATGAAGCAGCGCAACTTGGAATCGACCTGAATGAGTTGTATGCTGCGGCCGTGACGGACACCGAGGTGAATCCATTTGAATGGGATATTGAAGGGCGACAAGCCGATGTATACAAGTAAGTACCAGTGACAGAGGTGAACATGAATTCAATACTTTGTCAGACAATATGGCTATGTCCCTTTTGCTGTCCTGGACACGTCAAGCACCGGAAGGCAGACCAGAGAATGTAGCAGAACCATTGAAGTGAGCATGCGTTCGCGGATTTGATCGCGGTCTGATCATTTTAAGTATGCATATGAGGACTTCGGTATTCGCCAAGTAGCTCAACTGTTAGGAAAAAGTGATGATGTTGCTAAATATACCAACCGATCCTTGGTAAGCTCCTGCATAAGAGCCTAATCCACTATTCGTGACACAGGTCCAGTCATATCGCAACATCTGGGATCCTACAGTTGTCAGCGATGGATACCAAGGTAAGATGCTTTCCAACAAGAAATCACAACAGTCTTAGAGGATAAATAGGATTCTTCCAAAAACGCTTCATGAATGGAAGCTTCGCATACACCGATCCAAAAGATTGTTCAAATAACGATAGTAATAGTACGCGCGACTGTGCATTTATGAACACAGTTGGGTTCTATGAGGCGTCGTCTTGGGAGTACAGTTGGTAAGCTGTCCACATCGTTCAAGGAAGTGATTTGACGCGAAGAAGGTTCGCCCCACATGACGTTGCGTATCTTATTAAACTGATGGGTGGTAATGTAAGTTTACAGTGCTGGCAATGGAATGGGTGATTGACCCTCACAGGATACCTTTGTCAAGCGGCTGGATCATTTCTTTGATGTAAATCATCTTGTCAAATTTTGAAAGGCAATGATCGCTGTTACTCATGCACATGGCTCAGGCTGGATATTATGCTCCCGGAGATGAGCCATCTTTCACTGTAGGTTCCCCTGTTCATAAACTTTGAAGGGTAAATTGTTGACATACTTTGTAGACACCAGTGGGCTACCACTATGCTGATCACCCTGCCAAAACTGTAGACCAAGTTCGACAAGCAGTCCTGATGAACTTTAACATAAGTTAGTGGTTTCCATTTTGGCGTGACTACTGTGCAGCTAAACGAAAATCGTAACAGCACCTGGCGGCCTTCCGGGGAACGATGACTCGGGTGCGATGGCTACATGGGTGGCGTTCCACCTGTTAGGATTATACCCTGGTTAGTTCGGCATGCTCAGAAAAACGTTCCATCTCTTATGCCTCTCTCAAGTCCCTTCAACGACCCAATATCTTATTCTCTCTCCTTTTATACCCAAGTATACTATACACAATTCCTTCCTCAACGTCAGTACAACGATTACAACAGTCAACTACGACCCCAGGTCTGTACAGGCCACTATTCCGCCGGGTGTCCCGGCGTATGTAGAGAGCGTAACTGTGAACGGCAAGAAATCCACACGATGCTACTTGGACTTTTATGATGTCTTTCGGGTTGGAGGTGAGGTTGTCATCACACTGACAGCTGACAAGACCGCAGCAGATAGTTGTCAGGGCTCATTGCCTGCAAGTGTATCGACGGGAGGATTTGGGATTTAGTAGCTTAGCAATATTAACACTCCTAGGGCCTGGAAGGATATGATGGATATTACAATGGTCTTGCTTAATCTCGGGAATTGTTGCAAGGCTCGCCGGCTTGATAATTCCATCATTCACCCATTTTCCTTTGAATTTATTCGGCATCTCGGGTTCCTCACTCTCCGCGAGCGATGGCCCGACCCTGCTCACCAGTTCTAAATCAGCTCTCAACTGGGCCGGTGGCGACGCTAGGAGTTGTATCAGTCAGAGGCATCCTGATCCATTGCAAGGTTAGCCGACAAGTACGGTACTAAGAGCACCAGTGGAATTACGAGTATCGGGAACTGGGATGCCCATACGTTATTGAATGAAAACAACGTCACGTCGTAAAGAATTGACGCGGTAATTGAGGAACAAGGGCCTACTGAACGGACTCCAGAATCGGTGTCAAAATCTAAGGATTTAGTCCAAGTTAACCGTGAATAGAGCACCTATCTGCCTGAAGCGGTGCCCGGTCTCTTCATCTTTTCGTTGCAGACGCATCTCCCATCGTCGATCCTTCCCTTCCAATTGTCGCTACTGATCAACAATCTGCTGCTTCAGCACTGCCTGGAGACGCCGTACTTTTGCCTCTTGCTCCTCCCTTAACTGTCGTTTCATCTCCTCTTGTTCCCTTCTAAGCTGCAGTTGTCTCTCCCACACGTGCTTGTCCCCGGGCCTTTTGTGAAGTAGCGTTACGTCACCAGCTTGCCCAAACCGTCCGTAAAATTCCTCCGTGAAATTCCTCCGAGCCATGCACATCGGCAGCCGACAAGGAAGGCTGAGAGAAGAACCACAGTCGGAACCAGACCAAAGGCAAAATAAGACGATGAACCTGCTCAGAACACAGGCAACAAAAGCGTGACATTGGATGAAGAAGGAGCAGGGCCTCTTTCGCCCGTTATCCTCGCCTCCTGGTTATCGGAATGTTTGGTCCAAGGCACATTGCCTCCCACGGGACCGGGCCTTCAGGCTTGATATCGCTGGTGGCAGTTCAAGAAGAGATGATTTAGCCGGAGATAAAAATCGGAATAGTTTCATCACCCGCTTTCTCCCTTGATAAATTGAAGTAATAAAAAAAAACACATTGTGATGTATTCGAATACAATTCAGATGATGACGAAAATAACAGTGGTATCTTCAGATATGTGAAACCTACTCTGTGTAAGCGGCGTTGAAAAAATTTATAAGATCAACGTACTCATTTTACAACGTCGAAGCTATCTGACTTTCGATTCCGACGATCCTGGCCCTCAATTCTAGCTAAAGCATTGCGAATACTCTCAATCTTTTTCGCATCGGTTACATCCAGCATGATCTTTTGGATCTTCCGGAGATGTTCGCGTAGAATATCTTTGATGCCGTAGGCTATCTCGACTATCCTCTGAACAGGTAACTCTCGGGCCTTGGCCTGCTCTATAGCTGTATGCACTCCTTCGGCCGTTTCCTTTGCTGTCTTGTGTATCATTTCCACAGTTCCTGGACTAAGCTGCCCAGAGTCCACTTGCTTTATTAAATCGGCATACATTGCGGAGAGCAACTCTGCATGATGCTCGTCTAGCAATAGACAGAAGATGGCAAGGAGATACTCGATTGCGCCCCGTGTTGTGGAAAGATCCGCGGATGAGAAGACGAGATCGGTGGGTTGGATACGAACCAGCATGACGAGGGCATTCTGTTCTCTCTCACGTTTGAACAGGTTGACACCCTCATGAGCTATGAAAGAGAGCAGTGCTGTATGGTCGTAACTTGTAAGCAATGCCCAGATGTTGCAAGAATTTGTAGTCACCAACAAACACGCCGTTCCGTACGCCCTTCAGTATGGACCTTGGAACCCCATCCCGTCGATACCAGATCTTAGCAGAGAGCGTATTAGGTCGCGCGGAGAAAGAAAGGTTGTGGTAGGCCCTGTTGAGGGCGGAGGGAGTTCTTGGATTACGCCATGCAGAGAGCGAGGTCAGACGGCGGGTGCAGGCGAGCATGGATTCGTCACGGGACGCCAACTACCATTCTTTCTCATCCCGCTCTTGTCTTTCCTTTTTTCGCCGTGACTTGTCTAGCGAACCTTGCCGCTCCCGCTGGATTACTTTCCGTCAGCACCGCCAACAAACATATGTCATACACCAAGAGGTTGAATTGTGTGGCATTACTCATAATAAACTGCGACGGTAGCTCCGGTCCGCTGTCGGCATTTTTTTGTTCTACAGTAGAAGATGGAGCAGCAAGTTATGTCCGGAAGCTACTAAAGTGAGATGAGGTCTCGATGCGGTGGCAGTTCCGCACTGCGCCTTCGGAAATAAAATGGGACTTGCGTTCCCAGCACCTTGCGTTTTCCGCGTTCCCGCTTCCTCTGAACTGGCAGATGCTCTTGTTACTATATTGAAACGCCAGGATTAGTATGCATTATATGAAGTACATATATAAACATAATCTCCACTAGACTATGCAAGCGCGCGCCGCCGAGACTGTGGCTTACTTCGCTTCCGTTTCTTTCCCTGGGCGAACGCATTCGCAATTTTATGGTCACGTCCGAGGATATCGTCTTTCTTAACCTCATAGATTCGAACAATCCAGTTCTCAGAGGTGTATGCCTCGTCTTCAATGCGTTCCAGTCAGGGCTCAGCATCAACTAATAGCATAAGGGTACATACCAAGGATATCCAATGTCGGACCGGTTTTTGGCATGTTTTGCTGCCTAACTCTGTCGACAGCTTGTGATCCACCGAAGAGCTCAGCAAATCTGTTAATGTCATGGTATGAACAACTCGAATAGAATGCATGGAACGAATAACTCATACCTATAGAAAGACATCTTGTACATCAAACTGTTCTTCATGGTGGTCGAAGCACGTTCATCGACTCGATATTCGCCATGCTGGGTAAAGTAGTTGGCCTCTTGAATCTCGTCAGGCCAGACACCTTGCGCGATCCGAACCATCCACAAGAACTTGTTGATGTCATCGCCAGAGTATCCCAAAAGACCGCCAAATATGACGAGAACATAGTCGACGTCATGTTTTCTGAGGATAGGATACGCGACTTCTTCGCTGCTTGACATTGCCTTGCCCACGGTTGCAATATGAGCTACGTTGTGTTCAACACACAACGAACGCTTCATGCAGATAACTAATACGTACTGTTGTTCCACGTGTTATTGTCAACGAGAGTGGCTCGGTCAGCCATGCCGGCGATTTGATATCCGTAGTCCCACCAGCTCATGACGACAGCATCTTTGGGCGTGTTTTGACGCAACCAATAATATGCCTCGCGGAAATCGTCGATGATGTGCTGGGAACCATCCTGGCCAGTGGATGCCAGGACTACTGAGGGTGAAGAGTATGCTGTCGACGTGACCCAAGTACAATGAACAACGAAAAAGGCAAGCATGCCAATGGTATTGAGAACGACAACTAGCCGAGAATCGAACCCAAAAATGCCCCGAGACGTTGTAGAAGCGGACTTCTTGGAAGATGCCGGGCTGTCAATGGCTCTGGGAGTGGAGGGCTCGACCGCTGCTGCTGCTGCTGCTGCTTTCTTCGCCTTTTTTGAAGACGGAGTAGGAGGCACATTGACGACCGAAGCCCCGGATCCAGTGTCACTTGGCTCGTGAGGCGCATCAGGTTCGGCGGGATCGATGTAGGTATCCAACAGTGTCGAAAGAGCAACCGCTGAAGTGATACACACGACCGGTGTGAGCGTCAACATTAGACGAACCATGACTCCCGCAAAGTAGCTCGCCACCACCGAGTAGATAATGACAAAGACATGCTCATCACGTAGCTGGCAGAAGCAGAGAACAACCCCCGCCGGGAAAAGGAAAATGAGGAATTGAAGGTCCATGAAGAAGGCTGGCCAGGCCGTCGGTTGATGTTCAGAAACTGATGCGATGATCGGGATATACCTATCAATAGCTCAATGCAAACCGTTCGCGAAGACGAAAAATACATACTTTTTGGCATAACCAGTATCCCACAAAGAGTAGAAACGACCGGTCCATGGTGCGATCCATCCTTTGTACGTGAGGAACACGATTGCAAGAGCTCCAAGTATTCCTGAGGCGATGACGCTGAAAAATAGCAAAGTCTCGAATTGCCGTGATGAAATGTGGCTTCGCACAAGCTGAGCAAACGCCACAATTTGCAGAAGACCGAAAACACCTTGAGATATCTCAGGGCGCAGTTATGTCAAATGGAGTGTAGACATACCAAGAGCAGCCATATGCTCGCTTGTCCGCACAGGCTGGAATCCGACAAACGGAACTTGCATACTCGCAAGGGTACCGATCGCATACCACGATGAGTACGCGACGTACAGACGATTGGAGAATCGACCCATCAAGATTAACACCAGCGCATGCAACGGAATCATGTTTGTAATGAAGGCATAACCACCTGAACGTATCATCAACACTCGAGTGTCATTTTTTAGGATCCAAACGTACCCCATGCGGCTACCATGTAAAAGTAGAAAACTGCAGCTATGGTCCCAAACAACGCGCTGCCCTGTTTCAGAGCTTTGATCCAGCAAAAGAAGGTAAACATGAGTAGGAAGATGGCGATAGCTTCGTTATCGTAGGACCCGGCTACAGACCGAGAGATGTAGCCGGGG
Source organism: Amanita brunnescens Koide BX004 (assembly GCA_001691785.3). Classification (NCBI taxonomy): domain Eukaryota; kingdom Fungi; phylum Basidiomycota; class Agaricomycetes; order Agaricales; family Amanitaceae; genus Amanita; species Amanita brunnescens. The sequence continues at coordinate 8,817 of JNHV02000554.1, forward strand.
ACGATACCGATCAAAGCAGCTGCTAATAGACCTGCACTCTCGTCCTTCATCTCTTTTGTAAACCTATCAAGTTTAAGAATGGTATGTCAGAGCATAATACATGCGCTCACATGTAAGTCGCCCAAGCAGTAAATGCACTGAATCCAGGTGCCAAGAGAACACAAATGTTACGGATATCCACGGGGAGGTTCAGGAAGTGAAGAATGTTGTAGATGACACCGCTCGTAGCCATTAAGCCGGGGTACACTGTCCCGCCAACTACACGTCCCAGGGGATACCATGCGGTGGGGTCAAACCAGTTCCAAAATTCCTAACCCTCGCTTTCAACATTCGAACTAGAAAAAATTATGATTCTGACGCACATAGAAGCCATCTTTCGCAAGAACCTTCGTCGCACGGCTGTTCGAAAAAATTCAACCACAAGATGCATATACATAGCGCACTCCTCACAAATTAAACCACGGATCACTTTTGACAGGGAAAAAGTCAGCAAGCGGGCATTCCGAATTAAGGGAGGGCACCTTACAATTCATGGATAACACTCTCGAAGTTGACGACGGCAAATAGGCGGGATGCAATAGCGGCGCCAGAAATAAGGATGAGGGCTACTATGCGTATGAGGGCGGCAGTGTTGGCGACGGTCTCTGGCGAGAGGCCAGAGGGGAGAGGATAGGCCGCGCGCATGGCCTTGAACGAGCAGACGTGTCACGACCTAGTTACTAGAGTGCGTGGGCAAATACGGCTATTCCCGACTTTAAGGGCGCAGCGACGATAATCGAAACCGGCAGGGTCGAGCCAGGAGTCTCCGCCTGAAACGAGCAACTTGATCACCCGTCTCATCCTTACACCAGAAAGACACAATGACATGATTGACGTAAATTCGTGGGTAACTGTGGTATACAAGGATATATTTACAAATAACCAAAATCAACTGAATCAATCACATCATGCCGATAACAGAGGCAAGAAGTAACAGAACGGCGCTGCCCGCTGCAAAATCATGTTTGGCAGCAGCGTTCGTCTTTGTTGAGCGAGCGGCAGTGGAGGAAGAAGTGCCGGTACCAGACCCAGAAGACGAGGTGGTTGCTGGGGTTGCGTCCGCAGCAGCATTCGCCAGGAAGGCAGTAAAGTTTTGATCGGATGTAGGGTTGATGGCAAACACAGCGCCTTGTTGGCATGCACCACTTGCCCCGTCAAAGAACCTGCGGGAAAACATCGTCATTCAAAGCAACACTTATTATCGTTAAGACACGAACCATCGAGGTGCAGTATCGTTTATGAATATCTCAACCACTGGAAGCCCAGGCGCGTCGAGGGCGGAGCTGCTGGGGACCTAGGCTTTGGTTAGCTTCTTGATCCGACGAGACTCGGACAATGAACTACCGTAGTAGGGGAGCTGGTAAGGCCGCCGTTGGGGGTGCAAGGGAGGGCGAACGTAGACTCTGTCGAGAGATATAAATCACGTCAACAACTGCAGCACCGGCTAGCACCGGGCGCCACTCACCGTCGACGCTATGGGTACCACTCTGGATCACAAAATTGACGACATCGCCAACGGAGGGAAAAATTTCGGATGGGTCAAAACCTATGCCCTTTTGCCTGAGGGTCGCGCGGGGTTAACAACGAGAGGAAAACTGGGTAGAAAGAACGAACCCTGTAATATCGTTCTTCCCTACGTCAACATTGTACTGGAAGGCGATGACGAGGGGCACGAGGGAAAGAGCTTTGAAAAGCGAGCGCATCAGGAAAAAGGTTGAAACTCTTTCCCAAATGGCATGACCTGCTATTTATATTCTGCTCAATCAGTCTATTTTAGTGTGTCATCATCRGTTCGCGCACCTGTCACACCKTTGACAACAACRTTCCCTTCTCATTGCGGAACTCGTATGTCACTACACGATTACAACAAGAAAACAGGGATGATCATTAACAAATGATTGTCTTAATATGGCATTTCTCGCGCCCTCCTTTCTTCCCCACTTATAAAACCCATGATCAAATCTAGCATTCCTGGGCCAAAACTTCATCTGCGATGCAACACTTTCTGGAATGCTAGCAACGACTTCTGGCGGATTGCAGCTGTCCGACCGTGTTCGTTTACTTTCAAGCTACTTTCATTCCTAGCTGCTCTTATATCCGCCTGGTGCTGGGAGCCCTCTTCTTATCCTGTCAAACCTTCCTTGCGACCCTCCGACCTGCCTCACGGCCAGCTGCTGCCGGTTCACAACCCCCAGTCAACCCACCTCGTGCGCCTTCCCTTCCCCAACTGCATACCATCCTATCTGTTGCCCCACGCTCTTACTGGAAATCCACACGAAACACCAACCCAGCGCGACATAACTACAGACCATCTCCACGTCCTACACCATGCTCTCAATCGATTTCCTCACTCCTCAATGGGCACTCCCTAGGCGCGGCGGCGGCCATCTGCCCCCTTTTGCAGCTCTACTCGGATCGCCCAGCATCCGCATCGATGTGGAAATGGCATCACAGAATACCTCCATCCCTAATTCATGACCCAAAATTCTCGCGCATCCGCGGTCTCGTGCTCGAAAACCCCTTCTCATCAATTCCAGACATGGTCCATGCTTTCTACCCGGAAAAATGGCTACCTAGGCCCCCTTGCAATTGACAAATGAGATGCCTTACCGCATAACGACGCTGCGCACCGAGCCCCAGCCGTCCAAACAAGAGGGAGAAGGATCCCTCCCTCCTTGGTACTCTTGTGCATTGCATTTATAACGATAGCAGTTTCAGAGGAGGAAGACGCAACGTTGAACTAGAATAAAGTTGCTGATTGGGTTGTCTGTGCCAGCGAATTGTTACAGTTGTCCTCTGTTGCTGAAGGCCCTGCTCTTCCAACGCAAATCTACTTGATCACATGCCGAAACAAGCGAAAAAGGTAGAGCGTCTTCTTGAGTACTCGCACCACCAGCGACAGCTCTTACATGAAAGGAATGACTTATTTTGCGACGCGGAAACAGCAGATATGTAAACGATGATAACCTAAATAAGGATAAGGTAAAGTTCATGCAATGATCTGGGACATGAATTCCGTATTTTGAAACTAATACTACTTTACGTACCGCCAAAAAGTTATGCGATACACCCAACAGAAATCCAGAGCCGATGTGGGTGGCTGGGATGCCAGATTGGACTGGTGGCCGAGCTTTGACCAATCTCAATCCCACAACTCCGGTGCCTTATCTTTGAGGCTTCTGGAGAGTGATGGTTCCGGGACATCRGGTAATGATCTGTACATCCATCAATGGAATAGTTTTAACAAGTAGGTCATAGCACGTACAAGTCAACCTTCGAACAACAACCGCCATATCAAGGATCATGCTGGTATAGCCTACTCATCTTCATCTGCAACGGCTTCGGCCCTGCGCCGTTCTTCCCTCCTAAACCCTTTCCCATTCCGCCACCTCTCGTTCACAACTTCTGGAGGATCCATCCTTACTCGGCCAAGTAGAGGAGTGTACCGAGCCACTCGCTTGTACGTTCCTCCTCCATGAGGTATGAGCATCGGTTGCTTCGTGGGTTTCGTTAACGGTGGAGGGTGGGTAAGAGGAAACGTTTGAAACGGGCGTGGATGGTACACCGCAGCAGCGGAAAGGAAATGCTGATTAAGAGCGCTGAAAATCTTTGACCGCTCCAGTGTAGATTGAAGAGTGTGGTACATCTCTCCAGTGTTATTTTCCAGACTTTCTTGGCGTTTCTGCACGTCTGTATGTCCGTCGATTTGCCAATCAACATCCTCTGCTTTGTACCCACAATCCCATAGCATTAAAGGGAGTGCATCGGCCATTTGATATTCAGGCCGTCCGTTAACGACTTGTAACGGGGGGTCGGTCTCTTCAACGACATGTTCCGCACCTTCCTCGACATTGAGAAAGGATGTCACGACTGACGGTTGTTCGAGTCCTGTTCCTACGTGGAAAAGGATGGCCATGATATGTCTAACTTGATGATACAAAAAAGCGCTCCCAACGAGATCCAAGACGCAAATCTCGGGATCGTTCGCATTAACAGGATTGATATCGACCGAGATAATTCTGCGCTTAAAGATCGTGATTTGCTTCCCTGGGTCAAGCTTGCAAATGTTGCGAAAGTCGTGTAATCCAACTAGGCGAGAGGCCGCGGCTCGCATGAGATCGACATTTAATCCCTGCGAAGAAAAAAAGTATTTGTAGTGGCGGTACTGGCATGAAAAGCGCGCGGAAAAGCTGGGCAAAACGGGGGACCAGGCAAGGATGCGGATCGTAGATGGGAGGATACGGTTCAGGATAGCGACGTAGTTGTGCTCTGGTGTGTACCGGGCCAAGGGCTTCGAGACGGGGGAGGACGAAGGTGATGTGTCAAAAGAACCCAGTTCGTCGTCTATTGATGCTGGCCTGCCTTCCGGACTTGAATTCGCGTTCACGATGGCCGAGGATGGCAAATGTATGGATTCCACTTCTTGGTCCGACAAAGCACTGCGCACCCAAAACGATACCACCTGTCCTGCCGCACTGACTCCCCTGTCAGTTCTGCCACACTTCTCCCATCCACAACCTTCAAAGCCAGCCTCCGGATCAATTAACTTCGCTTTCACGAGTGCGTTGAACAGGACGTCCTCTACTGTTGGGAGGGGGGTAGGCAGGGACTGGTACGCTAATCCATTGTATTCCCATCCTGAGTAGCAGAATTTGAGCGCGATCTTGCGCTTTGGATACGAAGAGAAATCAAAGTCTTTCCGAGAGGCTTTTTGCGGCGCTTCGATGCTCCGAACCTCCGCAGGGGGTTTGGGTAATTGGGACTCGAGTTGCGCGATATGTTTGATGAGGTCTTCCCGCGTCCAGCCGTCGTATGCGCCTGCCATGTCAAGCCTCTTGTTTCTAGAGTGGATGGGTGAATATCTGGAGCTCCAAGGTCGAAACCTAAACAGAGTCAGAAATCTCATAGGACTCGCCTGGCTATATTTAGTACATCCATTTTGTCGGCACGGATACGAACTCCATTCCTCTCTGTTTGCACATAATCCTGCCCGTAAGGCCTTATCAGCTCGTTCAAGATAGGCTTCTCAGCAATTTTTCTCATTTGCTCATGACTCATGAACCACCGGTGATTTCAAGTGCATCACGATAGTGTCGATGATCTTGCCGTCCCTTGCTCACAAGTTTGCCCATCAATCACAGCGGAACTGGYTTTGAATTAAAGGGTCTGCTTTTAGGAGCAGATGCGCCACAGTGAAACTATTCACCTGCAATATGATCTTATACTTACTTAACTCACACCTGCCGTTAGTGAAAAGGTGGTCGGAAGTGGGCAGTTGAGGAACGAACGAGCATGGAAGCGATAAACGACAACCCGGTAGCCTCATCCTCGCGTACGCTAATGGCAGTGAAAATCAGGAGGATAAGCCTAGGGAGCGAGAGCACCGAAAAGAATATTTAAACGCGAATTCTGGA
>JNHV02000555.1:0-14330 GCA_001691785.3 Amanita brunnescens Koide BX004
GGTTCATGATGGCTGGACTTATAATGGCCACGGTCAGGCTTTTTGCCGCTCTGAAACGGGTGTTAGAAATCAGATTGTATGCATCAGTAATCAATTCATACGGTGGGGCTAGGAGCATTGGCGAGAGCCGCGCGCGCCTCGAAAGGGACCGGAACATAGGCAGCAGAAGCGGCGCCAATGAGAGCAAGTGCAGTGATGCTACCAAACGCAGTGAACTGTGCACACTTCGTGTGAGCTTGCCATGGTCATAAAGCCTACAGAAAGGGCTGTACCTTCATTGTTATGCAGGTGAAAGCTGAGAATTTGAGTGAAGGATGCTTGTGTGAGGAATAGCGACAAAAGCAAGGTCCTTTTATACTACCTTTTCGACCAAGCTAGACACATCAGGCTGTGTAGACGACGAATGCTGGTCATCTCGTCCGAGTAGCGGCTGTGCTGCGACCGCAGTTGCAAGAAAACGCGCTTATATTATGCCAAGACTACCAAGAATGGAGATGACAAAAGATAGCACTGCGCAGCTGTGGCCAAGAAATGGACGTTCCGATTGCTTACTGATCTCTGAGCGCTTGGGTGGCTTCACCGAGCGTCTCGCAAGGGAAAAGTTGAGGGGAAAAGGAATTTACCCCGTTGGCTTCTTCCGCGAGCAGAGTTGACCGGAGTTTGTTGCGCAAAAGATGCCTCGTAGGTATGTAGGGGGCATTTTTAAGAAAGTGTATTTTGACAGGTCTTCGGGCTATCGAATGCATCGATGACACGAAGAGACGACAGTATATCAATCATCCAGGCCAAGAATCGGCAGCAATGCTTGCGCGCGAGTCGGGCGACTGCGGCCAGCACAGGTTGGGCAGACTTTTTGCTTAGTTAGAAGCGACTACAAGAATAAAATGCTGTTGGGTGTGGAATGCTCCGAGGCGCAGAAATATCGAAAAAGCGGAGGCTCACCAGCGCCAGTGATCCGATCGTGGAAAACGGTCAAGCCGCAACAGCCTGAGTTTGTCATCTCGAGGTTATTTCTGTCCTGGTCCACGGAAGATGCTTACTAGCAAGCTCAAAATCAAGATATCTATAACGTATGGCTAGTGTTACGTGCTTCTACAATAGAAATGGAACTTGACAATCCGATCCCAATTAAACGCAAACGCTGAGCGCAACCGGGCGGTCTCGGCAACCGAGCAATGCAGCGGCCCACTACGTTATCTTTGGCCCGTGCCCAAACGCGACTAAGCACTTTACTCGGTACTTGCACCCGTATTCAAAGCTGGGCGCATGTCATTGTTGACAACGTTCCTCGCAAAGAAAGTGGCTGCGGAGGGTCAGAGTCATATTTAAAGTCGCTACCCCCACTTGTAACGACGCTCGCAGACCTCGTCTGTCGTGAGTAGGTTCCCCCATCCGCTGGGACGAATTAAAGTATTATGGCCGCTGGCTGCGAGACTCGGAGAGAGTGCCTGGAGGAGAGGATAGAGAGAGATCGAGTCGGGCATACGTGTATGTCACGCATCGACCTGTCACACACCTTTATGAAACTGCCACTCGCATCAGCATGACGCGGTTCCGAAGACCCTAGACTACAAGCCATTTTGAAGGCGTTGCAGCTGGACGCTCGGTCATTAATGTCAGTACGCCCCGCAGCATGTAAGTACTACTATGATACAAGCAGAGCACCATAATAATCGCGCTGTCACATAGCTCCGTTGATCATTCAGATGAGGCGGTGACGCCGAACCGAGTGGCACCGGAGACTTGGCCTGCCGCTCACAATCGTAATGATCATTGGGGTGACTGTGGCTATGTAYGTCACTTGAATGTAACCGCAAGATCACATAAAGGGTAATCTGAAGGCCTGTTTGTCACCATGACTGCTTCAGCTTTACCTGTACTTGTGGTAAGACTTCCTCCTTCCCCAGCCTTGACTGTATAGACGAGACTCACGATTACACCAGGTCGGCGGTGGCCCTTCTGGACTAGCTACTGCACTCACATTGCTGAGGAACGGCATCCCTGTTCGGATCGTTGAAAAAGAACCTCATTATCGTATCGGACGGCGTGCGAACAGTGTCAAGGTAGGTCGAGTCTCACGTCGATCTCGTTCGAGCTGAACGCTCACAACGATCCGTACACCAGCCTCGCACATTCGAAGCATTCCAATTTTTAGATGTCCTTGAAATCGATGAAAAGAGCACTCCGATTTTAACTTGCCGGCAGTATAAGGCAGGAACACTCGAGGTCGTCAAGGAGTTTCGGATTTTTGAACCTGTTGATCCAACTCCTTCTGTTCCTAATGCGAGCCGTCTCCTTTTCCGGGCCTAGCACAAGCTGTTGATGGGGGTTTCCTATGACAGCCTAGTTCAAGTTTTTTCGGTCAGCCAGCGCTCGAGGGCGTCCTACGCAGTCACCTTGAAAAGTATGGGTGCACCGTCGAGCTGAACACGGAACTCAAATCGTTTGAACAAATTGAGGATCACGTGCTGGCAAATTTGGTCAAGAAGTTAGACTGCAAAGAAGTCTCGGAGACGTTGAAGGCGTCTTACCTCATTGGGGCTGACGGTGCTAAAGGCATGCCTTCTCCATTGATGGCTTACATTTCGGCTGATCATTGGCATCATTTCCTCTAGGTATCTGCCGTAAACAAGTCGGATTGACGTTTCTTGGCGAGACCAGAGACGAGATGCATCCGGTGTATGGAAATAAATGGGATTGACAGAGATGTATGTGTTAATTTTGTCCATCCCTCGATGCTCGAGACCTTACGTCTTTATAGCATTGGCACTCCATTGGTAGTGGCATGGCCACCAGTTTGTGAGCAGGCTTTGATGCTGTATAATGTAGCTAATGCGTTCCAGCCTTATGCTTCGTCCGACGGATGACATTGCGCCTGATGGTTTTCAGTTCTTTTTGGTCCCGGTGAAGTATGACCCACATCAAGTGGCCGCTGACGAGAAGCTCTTATTCAAGTACAAATCCGACGTGGTCGGTCAAGTCAACGTGAGAAAGGTACCATTCCTCTCGACATTCCGGTAAGCATTATTATTTCGCGGATAAGTTGATTAATCTTACATGATTGTTGGTCAGCCCTAACGTCAGGATGGTCAACAAGTTTGGTCATGGCCGAGCTTTCGTTGTTGGAGGTGAGACACAACCTGATTACATTTGTCTTCCGCTCACTAATTTCTCCAGACGCAGCTCAGTATGTTCTTTCTGCTATTCAGTGTGGACGATTCCTGACTCGGATTTCAGTGTCCATAGTCCGACCGGTGGCCAAGGCCTAAACACGTGTGTACTAGATGCTGTAAGTTTCTCGCGATCGTGCTCCACCCCCGTTCAACGACTGAAAGCTYATTTTTATAGCTCAATTTGGCATGGAAGATTTCCTTGGTCTACAAGAGTCTCTCTGCGCCCACCCTCCTCGACTCATGTGATGCCGAACGTCTCCCAGTCATCGCCGAAATGCTCAACATCACGACAGGCATTCTTAACCGGATTCATGGGTCTAGTGGCCTAGAGAATATCATGCATCGTGGACAGAAGCTGGCTGGGCGTCGACTATCGCTGGAGTCCGATCGTGATCGATGGACGAGAGCACCCTCGTCGCGGGGGACAGGGCACCGGACGCACCTGGACTGAATGTGGTCACGGCTGGTGCACAAGTTGCGGAGACAAAGTTCTTCGACCTAATCAAGGCTACTTATCATACTGTGCTCGTGTTTGGTCCTGATGTATGGTCAGCGGAGGATATCATCGATGCGTTGTCGTTGTACCCCCGGGATATCATTCGGATTGTGGTCGTGCTCCCTCAGGGCGCGATTGTGACAGAGTCGAGCATCGTGACTCCGGGCGCGGACGTTGTTGTCGACGCGACTGGGCGTGCTTACCTGGCGTATCTGGTTGAGAAAGGAGAGAAAAAGCTGTTGGTGGTCAGGCCTGGTGGTGTCGCTGGTGCTATCGTACGCGGCGCAGAGGGTGTGAAGGGATATCTCAAGAAGATTTTTGTGTAAGTGAGGAGGGGAAAAGTTCAGAATGTTGTAATTCTCGTCGAAATTAACCATTCCACAGTGATGATGGCGGGCCAATTATGCGAGACAGTTTAATGCCTATATTATCCACTTGCCAACGGTCGGTCATGATAACGCACGCGGGCGTACCTCACCTCTAATTTCCGCGAACATGCAGGGCCGCAGCAGCATCGAGAGGATTTGGTGTTATGGAATAGGTTTGAAAAAAATCGAAGGATTAGCTTGAGTCTCGGCCCTCGGGCGTCGGGGGTTGGCGCTCAGGGTGTCAATGCGGGTGCGGGTGCAAATGCAGGTGGGGGAGGTTGTGAGGCTACCCAAAAGGTCCAAAACAGACGCCGCGTGACCTCCAGGGACCAGGTATACTGTTGGCGCATGAAGATGTTGTGAATGGTCGGGGTGCGGTTGTGCTCGTAGCCATGCACAAAATTGCTATTGGGATGGAAGACTGCGTGGAACGTGGAGGGAGGGGTATATGGCGCGGGGCGCGGCACTTAGTGAGATGGTAGTAGTGTACGATTGCGGGGCATGCTTAGATGAGAGCGGGACGGTAGTGTACGGCTCAGGAACTGCGGAACGGCAGACTATGTATAAGGATATGACGAGGGATCAATAATCAATGATCTCTCCACGAACATTGTGATGCTGTGATACTCCATCATTCTTGGAGATGCCGGAAGGAAACTAGCGCGAACCGCGTCCCTGCTGGCAGCATTTCAACGTCCCAACTCTGTTATGCACATTGAAGCAATGAAGCCTTGAAGCCAATCATGCTTGCGCAGTGAGGTGGTCTCTGCCTGTGCTCGCTCTCGCTTGTATTTGAGTCTGTCACGGGATTGCTGAAACTGAAACGCTAACCCTGGAACACAGCTCCGCCTTCAAAGCTATAAATTGGTGCCTGGACACCTCTTAACCCCGAGCTGGCCTCCATTCCCACTTTCGAATCTCTGCGAGTAGGTCAACGCCAATTATACTCTGACCGGCTGCTGAAGTGTTGCCCAGGATATTATGCTGATTTCTTACGCCCTGCTTATCTTTACTCTCTCTTCTTCTGTCGTAGCGCCCACCCCTCCGCCGGTCCACCAGTCCCAAGGGGACCCATCCGTCTGGCAGCCGGTGTGGAAAAGACTTGAAGGCAGCAAAGATCCATKCCTGATCAACCCGAGTCCCTGGCCCAATTTGGCTTACCGTTGGTACAAGCTTAAACCAATGAAGACGRAGACTGATTATCCTACCTGGTCCGAGAATAAAGATCTCGATCAGGTTATACAGTTTATCAGSGTCACGGATGGTGGTGGTGTCGAACAAGTATCTATTTTCGAAATCTATCGTCAAATACATCGAGGACACGGAATCGATCAGTATAAGTATCATCGGACACGCCTTATATCCAAAAAGGTGATTTCGCTGGATGCCGATAATCAGATTGATCTGGAAGGGTTCTGGGGCCGAGGAGTGGAACTGGAGAATGTCAGTCAGATAATCTTTGAAAATCTGGATTGCGTCTCACGCTCAAGTTTACAGAATTACCTTATGAAGCCTCAAATCCCAGTCGTGGCTCATGACATGGTTATAAGGATCGAAAAGCCCAGCGGACGGTGGAAATGGCATTTTGACGTTGTCGACTGGACCTGGATAAACCGTCACACTCCTGGCTTTATGTCGGCGCTGACATGGTACTGGCTGAGCCAAGAGGAAGCTAAATATCTTTCACCCAAGAAAGGGCGGCCGAAAAAGATAAAAGACATCCCTCGGACTGGGCCGCCCGCCCTGCGTAGGCTGGCCCCTAAGCCTAGTGACATTAGATATTCGCCATATCCAGCAATTATGCCGGTCAGGCCTAAGAATAGTCCTAGAAAAACTGGGACATGACGAACTATCGTAGAGGCCTAAGAATAGTCCTAAAAAAACTCGAACATGACGAACTATCGTCAGACTTGTGATAGACTTAGCGAAATATTTTAACCATTCTTTATAGTCTGGGACTACGATAGTCTAAGATTTTATGCTTAGATGATAGTTCGTCGTTTTCTACAAATAGACTTGGGGCATTTGGGCTGAATAAGACAGTAGCACTTCTGTGGGGTTGACTATAATTTAGACTGAATATGAGTCAGCTGCGTGGCGTCGTTCTCGTGCAAGGATGAACTGTGCATTGCCATGAATCGTTGAACCCATTCAACAGGCTCAGTAAGCCCGAGGGGRTAGGTGGCCCTCTGTCATGACATCCCGGTTTATCTGTGCCGGACCTCCCATTTATCTTGGTGGAAGCGCTGATGCAGAAATAATGGCTTTAGGGTTAGGTCTTGTCACGATGTCACAACTGTATAGCACATCGCGCCACATCATCCATCAACCAAACGAAGCGTCATACTCCCTCAAGACCTCAAAATTTCAGCATGAGGTAGTCCCTCGTCTCGCGCATTCGGATCGAACTCATACTCGAATGTAGTAAACTTTCAGTGGCAAGCGTGCGGGGCTCTATCAAAGAACTTCTCGCCGATTCCACCGGCGAGCGCAAGCGCAAATTTGTAGAGACTGTCGAGTTGCAAATCGGTCTGAAGAACTACGACCCCCAGAGGGACAAGCGTTTCTCCGGAACAGTCAAGTACGTCGCTATGAATTGCTCGTGAATGMCCGCGATAACACGCTGGGCTTACAGACTCCCAAATGTTCCTCGTCCACGCATGTCGATCTGCATTCTCGCTGATGCGAATGATATTGATCGTGCCAAGGCTATTAACCTTGAATACATGTCTGTTGATGACTTGAAAAAGTGYGTGGGTTAATACACGCGTCTGCCTGAATAGTCGTTGAGGAAGGTGGTTCTAGACTCAACAAGAACAAGAAGCTCGTCAAGAAGCTTGCAAAGAAATACGATGCTTTCCTCGCATCTGAGGCCTTGATCAAGCAGATTCCTCGTCTTCTTGGTCCCGGTTTGTCCAAAGGTAAGCGGTTAGCTTTCAGCTCCTTGCTGGCCGCGTCGTCTGATCTGTACTTGGGCAGCTGGAAAGTTTCCCACTCCTGTTTCCCATTCCGAAGACCTCAACAACAAAATCACCGAGGTCCGCTCGACGATCAAGTTCCAGCTTAAGAAGGTTCTCTGCCTGGGTGTCGCCGTCGGACACGTTGAGATGACTGATGACCAAGTATTGGGAAACGTCATGCTGAGTGAGTTGCTATAGGCAGTGCTTGACTCCGTAGCTAAAACAGGATGCGCGCAGGCATCAACTTCCTCGTTTCGCTGCTCAAGAAGAACTGGCAGAATGTCAAGTCGCTGCACATCAAGTCTACGATGGGCAAGCCAATTCGGCTGTTCTAAGCGGGCCGTATGGGAGTAAAAGGGATAGGTACACGAGAGCCGCCTGCACAACATGAAGCCCCGCACGCTTGGACCAACAGTTCTAAGGGAGGGAACTGATTGGGAGCTGAAGCGGAACTCGTGCTTATTCTAGTCTTATACACTGTATCAATATATGCGCCCGTGGATGTATGCGCGAATGCTGTGACGTGTATATATGCGGACACCCGATCACTGATCTCCGTGCGCCTCCGAGTCCGTTATCAGTTCGCCATCTGTACAATGACCACCATCAAGAACAAGGTCTGCCTTATGTATGCCCGCACCCTCTCGTATACGCGTACGACTCACACGATCCGGCCAACAGCGTCCACGATGGCTGGGGCATCTCAGAGGAAACTAAAGGAAACGCGGTCCATGCCGGAACTACCACCAGCATGGACACTCTGGCAAAGGAAAACGCTTATCGCACCCTCCTGGCGCACGGCACGGCCGTTGGGCTCAGCCAAGGCCTGATGGGCAACTCTGAAGTCGGGTGAGCTCGCCGTTTGTCGGGATGCCATTTTATTCGATCGAGCGCGTACTACGTGTCGTAAATATAGACACCTCAATATCGGAGCAGGCCGTGTCGTCTGGCAGGACATTGTTCGCATCGACGTCTCTATCAAGAAAAAACAGTTCCATAAAAATCCCGTCATCCTTGACTCTTGTAAACGCGCCAAGGAAGGAAACGGGCGGCTGCATTTCTTGGGTTTGGTAAGTAGCTAGCGACCGATGGTGTTACGTATACCTTTTAGGGCTGATCTTTCTTTCTTTCTTTCTTTCTTTCTTTCTACATGGTTAGGTATCAGACGGTGGTGTTCATTCTCATATCGACCATCTCTTCGCGCTCCTCGAGACCGCCAAGGAACAAGATGTTCCGCACGTTTATGTTCACTTTTTGGGCGATGGTCGCGACACGGCGCCTCGTTCTGCGGACAAATACTGTCAGCAATTGCTCGACTTTATGAAGAAGGAACAAGTCGGCGAGTTGGCGACCGTCGTTGGCAGGTACTATGCCATGGATCGCGATAAGCGTTGGGAACGTGTCAAGATCGCCATTGATGGTTTGGTAAAGGGCGAAGGCGAAGATGGAAAGGGGCAAGATGGCATCCTCGACGTWATTAAACAGAACTATGAGAAGAATATCACGGACGAGTTTCTAAAGCCTATTATCGTCAATGGAGAGGAAGGCAGAATCAAAGGTCGGTTGAGTTTCAAATAAATTCTGTTGCAATTCCTTATCGTTATCCATCTTTCAAGACGGCGACACGCTCTTCTTCTTCAACTATAGGTCAGATCGTATGCGGGAAATTGTGTCCGTTCTTGGTCTTCCAGACAAACCYGTAGAAGTCGAAGTTCCCAAAGACATTGTCTGTAGCTCTCCCACGTCACTCGAGTCTGAAGTACTTATGAGCCTGATAGAGCATTTCGACGATGTCGCGTTACAGTGCCGACTTCCCTTTCGAAGCTGCATTCCCGCCTCAAGCCATGACCAATGTACTCGCAGAGTGGATATCCACGAAAGGCCTYAAGCAAGCTCACATCGCCGGTAAGATACCAATCCCAAGATGTACTTCTTTGTGCTGATGCCGGGAAAAAAGAGACGGAGAAATATGCTCATGTGACTTTCTTCTTCAATGGCGGTGTCGAGAAGCAGTACGAGAACGAGGAAAGGCATCTGATTCCATCTCCAAAAGTGGCTACATATGACAAGGAACCAAAGATGAGCGCGCACGGCGTTGCAGAGAAAGTCGCGGAAGTCTTGAAGAAGGGTGAACATGAATTTGTCATGTGCAACTTTGCCCCTCCCGACATGGTTCGTATATTTTGTTCATTCTTGGTGTGCTTGCTGTGTACCGACGATGTCGTACAGGTCGGTCACACTGGTATATACGACGCTGCAGTCGAGGCGATCACGGAGACTGACAAGGCCGTCGGCACGATTGCCGAAGCGGCAAAGGAAGCAGGCTATGTCCTCGCCATTACCTCCGATCATGGAAACGCCGAGCAGATGATCAATCTAGAGACTGGTGCCCCCCACACAGCGCATACCACGAATCCCGTGCCGTTCATTGTGACGGGAGGCGTCAAACTCGTCACTGATGACAAGGCGGACGATGGTTCCGAGGAGCAAGAACCGGGTGCTCTCTGTGACGTTGCACCGACGATTCTGGCCATCTTGGTACGTGCCCTTCCTCTTAGACGTTGATGAAGTGTAACTGAATGTTGGGGTGTTGAATGTAGGGCTTGCCACAGCCCGAGGGTATGTGTTCCGTTGATAGATCCTGAGCTTTCTGATATTAATGTTCTTTGTAGAGATGACTGGGCGGTCGTTACTAGCGAAAGATGAATGAAAATATCTATTAGAGATAGAAAAGGCGGTTTTGTTCTGTAGAAGCTATATGAGTAGATGATGTATCGGTAGATTGCGAATACTGAAGTTAGAGTCGATGAAAGTGATTCACTTCGTTGTTGAAAAACTTTGTTGTAGCGACTCGTCATTGTAATTTGTTGGTGCTGGAACAAGTGCAACACGGGAACCCACGCGGGAACTTGTTGCATTTGCTCTTGTATCCCTGGTGCTGATGAAACGGCGACCGCYTTGCACGCATCTTGCAGTTCATCTACGGCTACGCCTCGGACGTGAGGTTTATTCGTTTCATTTGCATTCTGAGCCGAAAAGTGCCGTAGTCTTCTTTATATTGCAACAATAGTTTGTAAACTAACAGAAATTTGCGCTTTATGAACCCTCAATGATCCTAGTCCTCTGCTCTGAGTTTCTGACCAGAACAAGCACGAGAGTCCATATCGTAAGAACGCCATTCTGGATGGCTTGCTACATTCATTACGAAATCATCGGTCGTCGACACTATTGCACCASATTCGACGCCCTCGCCTATATCATTCTTCGATGTTTTGGATGTCTAATTGCTATGTCTCTTACCATTTCTGAAATCCTCTGTCATGTTGTCAGATATAAGGGCATGATGCAGAAGGAAGAGACAAACCTAGTTCTGGGGAGGTTGAAGTCGAGGTTGGCACCCGGGAACTAGGGCTTGATGACGTCTTTCCAGAGCCAGTACATCGGGGTGCCATAGGTCATGTCAGACGAGTCAATCGGACCAGCGCCACGGTCGCCGGTACCTTGGTAACCGAGGTGGAAATGAACATGATATCGATTGTGAGCGTAGTGTCCGCTTCCACTATCCGTGAGCAATGGAAATGGGTATCATGAGTCAGGAGGAGGAAACGTACACAATCCAGATGAAGCTAGAATTCGGGTGTTCTTCTCAAAGCGGTTGCGAAACACTTGACTTGGCGATAACTGGTAGCCAATACACCGGCGGATATCTGTCCGAGGACTGAACAGTGAAAGGTTCCGAGCATCCGATTCGGAGGTACGTTTCTTTCGAGCATTACAGGTGGCACCGTTTCCCTGCCAGTGCCATTGCTGTCTCATCTTGTGCCGACTTCATGGCCTCATGGGACCACAGAATGGTTTGCCGGGGGATGGATACTGTCCCGTCCACTTTTTCCTTAAGCGTAGCGGTTGGAGGTCTAATTATAAACGCTTAACGTAAAATGGCAGGCTGGCCTGCTCAAATTTTCATCCGGATAACTTTCTAGGCCGCCTTTTGTCCGTTTAGGRTCTATTGTCGGAAATCATGCACAGTTCATCCTTGCACGAGAACGACACTACGCCACGCAGCAGCCTCATATTTTTCAGTCTAGCTTATAGTCAACCCCATAGAAGTGCTACTGTCTTATTCAGCCCCAATACCTGGCGCGGTCACCAGGGACCACCTTAGGCCGGCGGGCCAACTTAATGGGCTTGTTTGCAGCCTGAATGGGGATTACTGTAATTTTTCTCTTCGGCGCCTCCCGTAACAAACATTCAACTTCCTGTTTGCTCAGCCGGTACCACGTCAGCGCTGACATAAAGCCATGAGTGGAATAGTTTATCAAAGCATAGTCGACAAAACTCCATTCCCATTGCACGTTGGGCTTTTCGATCATTATAACCATGTCAAAAATTACGACTGGGACCGGAGGACTCCTAAGGTCATTTGCACTCTGTAAACTTGAGCGTGAGACAATCAAGATTTCCAAAAATCATCCGACTGACTTTCTCCAGTTCCAATGCTCGGCCCCAGAACCCTTTCAGATTAATCAGATCATCTAGGGGTCTCGGCTTCCTGCCAGTCTTTTTGAATGCATAGCGTGTCTGATGATACTCATACTCATTGATCCTTTGATATAGTTGACGATGGAGTCTGAAAATAGATACTTGTTCGACGCCACCACCATCCGTGATGTTGATAAACTGTATAACCTGATCGAGATTTTTATTCTTGGACCAGGTAGGATAATCGGTCTTCGTCTCCATATATTTAAGCTTGTACCAACGGTAAACCAATTCGGGGTCTGGGTTGATGAGGCGTAGATCTTTGTTGCCTTCAAGTACTTCCCACCCCGGCCGCAAGCCAGATGCTTCCTCTTGCGCCTGGTGCGCCGGCGGAGGAGAGGGCGCTACGACAGAAGGACAGAGAGCAAAGATAAGCAGGGCRTAAGCAATCAGCATGATCCTGGGCAATATTTCAAGAGCCAGTCAGAGTATAATTGGCGTTGACCTACTCGCAGAGATTCGAATTTCGAAAGTGGGAATGGAGCCCAGCTCGGGATTAAGAGGTGTCCAGGCACCAATTTATAGCGTTGAAGGCAAAACTATGTTGCACGGCTAGCAAGGGCTAGAGCAATCCCGCGATGCCCGAGAAAATGTAAGCGAGTACTACCTGCACTGGCAAGCATTAAGGCGTAACGCTGTTGGTGAGCGCGGCACTACCCGCAACGGCTTGCATCCATTCTGGTAAATTCACAGAAGGAAGGAGGATTCTAAGGCCAACAGAAGCGAAGGACTCGGACCTGTTGTAGCGACTGCCGGCGTTCCTCGCGCTTGTCTCGTCTCGCATGTTCCGAGGCCGTAAGCTGACGACCGACCGTGGGAAGCACGTAACGCAGGCTAAGCCTCGGCTGTTTGCGATGGATATGCCGTGCGGGTCACATGCACGCGCCTAAATGTGAATTCTAGGTAGCTAGCCGAGAGTAGGCGGGCGTAGAATGTAGTCTCACCTCTTTCTCTTCTAGCCACCTTGCTGCCACGTCACCATAGTTTGTATACTATCCTCGTTCTCTTGCCCACCCCCCGAGTCCCCCTTATTAATTTCGAAAACGGTCATGCTCGCTTAATTACCGGCATATTGCGACGGGCATTKCCGTCCCCTGGTCTATAATACACCTTGCGCGAGTTTCAGCTGGCCAGAGGCTGGCACAGGTTTAAAAGTGAGTGTGATATTATATTTTAAGCACACGCGCTCACCGGGGAAAAACGACAAAATGACGCAAGCCCGTCCCAGAGCAGGGTCTCGCCAAACACCATCCATTTAAAGGAATAAACGAGAACGATTCAACGTGTGATGGTGGTCTTTGAAGAGAGTTGTCTGATTCAGGCCGAAGAGTGCTGGGAGTGGGTCCTTTTAGTTGATGTTAGCGGGAGAAGTTGGCAAGGATAAGATTTCGAATGGAAGATGGGAGAAGTAGCGCACTTCGAATACATTGTCCACCAACTGTTCGRCAGCAACAACCGCTGCGCAATTCACATTCAGCCCATGATCATGAACTCTCATCAGCACTCGCTCCGTTCTTCGATTGGACAGCTCCATCAATTATTCTGCGAACATGTCAAAACACTGTCAAGAACCGAAAACCTGCAACCCACCCATACCCACATGTGCGAAGAGCCAACAAAGCAGAACATATTCGTCCATTCCTGGATCATACACCCCGTCTTTTAGTCCGCCTGCGAACACGACAAGTAGGGTGCTTGTTCAGCCAAGTATGACGTTGCTTTTGGAAAAATGAAAAGTGTGATCCGCCGGAGGGTCAGAAGAGACGGATGTAGTTTGCAATGATAATGTTGAAAAGACTTCGCTTTCCCACTCTAATTCATCCTTAGGGGTCGCTAACTGTCGGTGTTCGTGCAGCAGCTGAGGTAGCGGTGGTGGGTCTAAGGGTTGGAGCTACTAGGTTTTACAGAGTTGTGGTCCTGTTCTTGTTCTTCCCAGCGAGTGCTAAAATAACCTACAAGGCGGTCCAACTTGAATTCGGCGGATTCTCGCCTACAGATCGCCTAGCCGACCAGCGCATATATGGGCTTAAAACGACTGAAGTAGACTTCTTTCGCGGCTCTATGCGCAGGTTAGCAATTAGCTCTACTTTTGCTCGAGTGGTAAGTACTCCGTCGCATCTTGATCTAGCGTCGACTACACCCACAGCGGCGTCGTAGCCATTCTCTGACCCTGCACCAACATGTGTTTTGTAAAACTCCAGTACTGTTGTTGCTTCTGGAATGGAAGATTGCGCCGCCGCACCGTGTAACTACTCGCGTACAACAATGGAGAGTAAGCGGTGATGCGCGCAGAATGGCCCACAACAGCATTTGGGTTTTTTTAAAAAGTCGTTTGCGGTGCAGCCATTTTCCGCGCAGCCATACTACCGCCCTCACGGGGTTCGTCTCTCTTCCTTTTCTATTCTGTCTATGTGTAGTGGACAAACACAGAGAGTGGATGTTTGAGCGTCCCAGTCGATTGTTTGTTCGGGCCGAATAATTGCCTTCCTTTCCTCCTTTCCTCGCATTGCCACTCCTTATCCATCCCGCGCTCGCCGATCATTCGCCCCCTCCCGCCCAACGTTTTCAGGTTGTAAGTTGACAGGTGTCATCCATAGCCTCAGTGCACGCCCAATCTTCAGATTATTGTCTCTTAAATGCGTCATGTGACTTGGCGGGTCTTGCAACGGCATTCCAATCTCAAGCCAACCCGCATGAACAAGGGGTAGGCCCTGACAATATCTTATCTAGTTGTGTAGGAGTGGTATAGCAAGCTCATTGTACTGCAAGAATTGCAGAGAGTGTATCAGTG